>APFE030490524.1:11200-43160 GCA_000404065.3 Pinus taeda
ATGGCGCAAAGTCTATTTTTAGACTATGTCTATTTTTAGACATATGGATCATGTCTATGAGTTGCAGGATGCTGTTTATGGATGATTGGTCAAGTTGGCAAAAATAGATGGACCTCTATTTTTAGACAACAACGGTGACATTGTCAAGTCTAGTTATAGAGCAGTCAAATATTATTAGCTTATAATAATATTTAGACTATAAACTTTATCTTATTCTCTTAGAGAACTTCAGTTTGAGCTACAGATGTGGCACATGCAGCTGTCAGAAGGAAATACGTTTTCTTTGTGGGTCAGTTGAGTTGTTGCATGCATGACTTCAGTTAGAACTCAATCAGTTGAGTTTGGTGGAGTTGATTGCGGAGTTGATGGAGTTGTGTTCAGTCTGACTTGGTTAAACTAGTTGTAATTAGTCTAACTGCAAATAGACTAATGATGAGTTGTTAAAATAATTATTAAATCATAATGCAACTAAAGAATACATCAGTTAACTCAGTTGCATGTCATTGCGTGTTCAGTTCAGCAGGGATAAGTGTTAGAGGATCAGATTGCTACCAGTTGTGACTATAGTTGTGCATGAGGATTTGCACAATCAATGGGATTGAGTTATGCCAATGAGAATTGGCCAATACCAAGTGATTATAGAGTCTGCTCACGTGATTCCTAGTGTGAGTGATTCTTTTGAGGTAAATACGAGTTTGGTTCAACCATTCTCATCCATTCTTGAGTAGATTTGGAGATCAGATCTGAGCTGTATTGTGTGTAACAGGTGGAGATAGTGTTAGATACTTGTGAGAAGTATTGACAATTGTAATGTTACATGTTCTCAATCATTAATATACAGATAGTGTGGGGTTTTCAGCTATAAGCTTTCCCCGGGTTACATACTATGTTAATGTGTGCCTGCTCTTGATGTTTTATTGTTATTGATGCTACTATATTGATTATCAACGTAGAGGAGCTTATGTATTGTGTACGTATTCCGCCATAGTACATGATCAGGATAATCTCCATTGAATATGTGTTTATTATTCAAAATTTCTACAGTCATGAGGGTAGTCCAAGAGTCACAAGGGAGGTGAATGATCACCCCATTTTTTTATATAGACACCCTCATTTCTCATGTAAAGGAATTTTCACCTTGGCTTCTCCTACCAAGCATTATAGAGGAAGATAGTTATTTTGGAGGAGCAAGTGGTTTCTCTAATGCTCCCCTACTAGGATAGTGGTGTTCACTGGTTTCATGTAACTTAGAACTTATACTTAATTCATAAGCTCACTGAGCCGACACACTATTCATGTGTATGTCGTAAATATTGCAAGACTATTATTTGAATGTTTGTGGTGTATTTTTTTCATTTGTACTAAGGATATTGAACTATTTCAGTAGCTTTGGTACTTATCTTGTTGAAGGTGTATTGTATTAGTTAACAATCATTGCTGCTAAGTGAACTATTTTGTTGATTGGCCAATGATTCATTCATATGTTATGCTCATGTGTCTTTCCTAGATTACTACTATTACTTGTCTTTGAAAGGCCCACTTTCATCTCCCCCACTTTGGTAGAGGAACCTTTATATAATTCGCAATTGAACAACCACAAGGCATACTCACTTACTAATATGAAATTACCTATGCATTACTCTCACATGTTGAACTTTGAAGCCAACGCATATCTTTAAGAATTTGGCAGTTGGACCTTCATTCTGAAAGGGCTCCCACACTAAACAGTGTGAATTCTAATTGGGACTTTTCATCGGGTAAGCCCCCTTGCATGTTGGCGACATCCAACATTGTTAACATTTTGGTGCTAGAAGGAAGGCCAGATGACAAGTTATGCCCGTTGAGTCTATTTTGAATCTCTTATCTTAAATGGCTCATGCCCAAATCATAATCCTAGAATATTTCTCTAACCTGTCTCCTGGTAAACTTTTCATCTCCACAAAACAACTTGATGACTTGTCGCAACTTAAGTTTGATAGTAAGGGTGGTACATCCATTACCAAGAATGCATCTATTTTTCTTAAGCTCTGTGAATACTATGAAACTGAATGTGAAGATATGCCTTGTATTATTTTTTGCCTCACACTCGAAGGTTGAGTTAGCTGATGGTGTCATACCCTACCACCTGCTTCCATTCATTATTTTCAACACCTCATCAAGGAGCTTCATTTAGCATTTGATAGGTATGGTTATCGAGATTTTCTGGAAAGAATCAATCACCTAAGAATGAAATATAATGAATTAGTTGAGGAGTTTTATAATCGATTCCTTCACCATTTTATGAATTTATGGAAGGGGACATATTGGTATTTCTTGAAACAAAAGTTTGAGCATTTGGTTCACATCTCTTTGCATGGTGAATCTGAACCTACTGATGTTTTTACTTCCCTATCTCTTGTAAATAAGGAGACATATCTAATTTTAGAGGAGGAACATATAATTCCTTTTGTTCCTTGTACTCCTCCTTTTCCAATACCAGTCGCAATGCCTCTATGCGTTAATCATGAAGTTGGGAAATCCACAAATCAATTTACTGATCTGTCTCTCCAACCTTTATCCACGTCCCATGATCTAGATTTTATGGAGGAAACGTTGGAATGGTTCATGGAGTTGAGGGTGGAGGCTAGTAATTTCATTCCTCAAGATGCAATTAGAGCTCTTAACCTCAATCACGAATCTGGTTCCACTGAAAGTATTACTTCTTCAAGGGACTTCTATCACCCTCTATCATCTATATGACTTGACTTTTTGTATCATTATCCACTTGATCAATTTGCTGCACCAACTAGTTCTTCACGCTCTCTTTATTTTCAAGTTGTTGGTTCAAACTGTGATCAGGCACAAGGTAGTCACATTACATAGGTAGAGGGGTAGGAAAGTGAAGAGATATTTGATCTTTCTTCTCTTTTTCAAAGTCCTTAGTGTCAGGATAATGCTCTTCCATTCTTGGATGATTTTCAATCTTCTCATCTCGATAGTGAATCAAATAAAATCAATTTTTTTAGATCCATATCTTAGGCAATGATCATTTTGATGATGATGACTTCGTTAATGTATGCAATCACGAATGCCCAAGTGCACCAGTGGATCTTTCGGTTCCTTGAGAAGATTTTGATTCTAAAGAATTAGATCTGGAATATGATCCATCCAAAGAATATTTTCTTATCGAAACTTCCTCTTCATCTCACTATCTCTTGTGTTCTATTGTTCGCGATGCATTTACTTGCAATGAAGATACACCATGTTATTCAAGTTTTCATTGGGTGAGTTAACTTCTCAATTCACACAAGTTAGTGAGGATATCATGATGAAAAAGAAAACAATCAAATCATTAAGTATTCTTTCCATCCATTATCATCTCTTGTTTTTTATGAGGACAACTCTTCAAATCATTTTTCTCATGGAATTTCTTTGATTCATACATCTCTAGATTTGTGATTAAGAATATTTAGACTTGAGTAATCTTGTTGTTGAAGTTGTAAATTACGGTCAAGTTAGTGATAGAGGTGCTTTCCACCTGGTCATTAGTTGTCTAATTAAAATCAATGGTAGTAGTTATCCTTACACCATAAATGATTTGGTTCAATATTCAAAATGTGATTTTAAAATCCTTGAAAGTTTCAGGACTTGTCAGGAAGTTGAGGCAGTTCAACTTCTGTTGATGGTTATTATATGATCTCGCAACTTTGGTAAGATTCTTTAACTAAGTCGGATCTATTTTTTCTCGCAAAATTATTTTCTTTGCATGGTTTCACTAAATGTAAATTATGTATTGAGATATGTTTGGTATTTTGGATGTAGTCTTTCAAACTTTCAATATTTTATTTCTAATCAGATTCAAGATTTTATTTCAGTTGATTCATCTCCATGCAAAGCTCTTGTACTTAACCGGGGTTTGCAATGTGTTTCTCTCCTAGAATCATGGAAATGCGAAGTTAATCATTTCAATTATCATATTTGGCTAAAGGAATCATGTCTATCAGATGCATTTCATAATAGTTATCTCTTTGTTTTTCTTGTGGATATTATGTTGCAATAATTTTTCTTCATCACATCTAAAATCCTCTTGAGTGATAATGAATGCATGAGTTATTTGGCGAATCAAATTCTTCTTCACTCATTGCACCCTAACTGGTTTCATGTGTTTTCTATAGTAGCATTCCTTTTGACTTCTGTCGACGATTATGATGCTAGTGCATTATGTTACTAATTACAAGGAAAAGGTTTGTTATATTTATCATGCAAGGAAGATGATTCATTTGCTCAAGGCATTTGTAAAGATTTTCATACTGATCTATATTTGTTATCTTCTAACTGAGAATATCATGCCACAAATGGTCTGTCTGATCATAATATTAACTTTCACCCATTTCATCATTTTCCCACCAGTATATCCAATGACAGTTGTTTCACATTGATTAATATTTATGGTTTATCTCACCATTTTGATACTTGTCAAGTAGTTGAAGCAATTAAGCCTTTGCTAATAGTTATGTTAGGCCCTAAATATCTTAACAAGCCTTCTAAATATGATCAGATCCATTTTTCCTTATACGATTCTCATCTTGATCCCACGCTTTTAATTGAAAAATCAGTTTTTCAAAGATTTCAAGGTTCTCAAGAGGAGTATTTTGAATTTCATGATCCAATCACTGAATGGTTGGAGAAATATTACCTAGAAATCTCTGTCACAAATAACAAGTTTTGATCTTTCCTCATGCTTGATAAGGAGTACAGTGTAGATGAAGATACATTCAAAATAATATTTTGAGGTTTCGTTTAATTATGGTTTTCATCGAAAAGGTAAGAATGCGAGCTGATTAGAAGCGGTGGTTATGACATATCTTTCTGCTGACATGAAAGAGATTCAATTTATTATGCAAGTTATTCAAACTCTTATTTTTTCCATTGCACATTGTTTTATATTTGTTATAATTGCTCGCAGATTTTTGTATGTCGGTCGGGAATGATTACTGTCGCTACATTGGAAATTCATTATACATAACCCTGACCTTCTAGATGGTTAGGTTAGAAGTAGGTATATTTGCATATTAGTTTCCCTTGCACATTCATCTTGCACTCACTTTTTGTACTCTTTCTTATGTTTTCTCATTTTTGTCTTGTATCCTATTTTTAGTTAGCCTCCATTTGCTTTCTCCTTTTGATTTTTTTTCTTGTTGTGTCTTGTCTCTTCTTTCATGTTTTGTTTAATAAGATTTCGCATGAAGGATTTTCCCTTCAGCTCGAAAGAAAATGTGGAAACATAAAAGAGGATCTTGTGACACTACAACATTTGGCTAACCTTTAGTCCTTCTTCTTTGTCTTGGTTTCATATCTTTTGGTCAATGATGTTTTGATGAAAAATATGATCCTCACGTAAGGAGAGCTTTATGTGAAACCATGATACCCGTATATTTTCTACGAGCCTCATTTCTATACTTGGTTATTTACGTTTTAGTATTTTCCACGCTGATCTAATCAAGTAGAGAAGGACAAGGGGAAAAACCTTAATAAGAAAACCAATATCAGAGGTTTTATATATTCTTCTCTAAAGGAATGACCTCTTCTACTCTTAATAAGTCGGGATCCATCTTCCACTGCATGAAATGAATAAGTGTTGATGCACAACCCTATACAATATAAATAAATAAAGGATTAAATGAAAATAAAGGATTCCTGTGTAGGGAGGTGAAGCAAGCAACTTCGTTGGGGTACTGTCTAGGCTCACTAGTAGTGGAGAAATGTTTTTGTTCCTAAAGTGATTCTGTCTAGGTACTAACTAGGCGTGCTGGCAGTGGAGAAACACCAAAGATGAAAAAATTATACTATGAATACTCTATGCTCGCAAATAACATTACCCTTCTCCTAATTCAAAACAATGCGATATCATTGATATTATGTATGTGTTCAACCAAGAAATAGATGAAGGGGATTATATATATAACTAGGTTAAGTTGGAAAACCAAAGTAATCTGCACGAAGAATCAATACTTCCTGAGAATCTAGACCCTACACAGAATATTTGACCAAGGCAGAGAAGCTGGAGTTCTACCTGTGTGTCGCCAAGTGTTGTCACTGTGGCAAACACCCTCCAAAATTTGTCCTATACTTTAATTTTAGATCCTGTTGTGGATCTTGTGATCCTTTTTTCCAAATCCACTTTATGGTTAGTCATTAAGTGTAAAGTCAATTGCTCACATATGCTTAATCTACAACAAGTTCATGAGCACACTCTTTTATGCAAGCTTGAATAGGTATAACACAAGTCCAGCAAGACATTGTCTGTGCAATTTTAAACCTATTTCGGCAAACTTGAGTGTGCATTCTCATTGATAATCTCTCACTTTTGGTCATGAATGTTTCTCTATTTCGATGAGTTTTTCCAACTGTTTCTTTTGTGCACTTTCACTTTCACAAGTGTCACTTTCACGTTTACAATTGTCACTTTTTATTTTTTCACTATAATAAGTGTCTTTTTCATGCTATCTTCATTTTGGCATGTGTCACTTTCCTTGTCATTTGCATTTTTCTAGTGTTGTTTGCAATTTCGTCTTACTGTCACAAATGTCGTCTTTTAGCATCGCAAGCATCACACATTGTACAAATGTAGTTTTGGTTTGTTTCAAGGGTTGATATTTGTGTTAATGAGTTATTCTTACCATGTAAACATGTATCACACTCATTCCCAAAGTTTCAAGCATTGTCGCACAAGTGTCATCACTGTCATTGCAAAGTGTATATTTAGTGTCGCACTTGGGGAAAGCCATCGCAATGTCGTCACATTGAGGGAAGTATGTTTTTCATGTGTTCTAAGCAATAAAAGTTGAATTGTTAATTGTTGTAAGTGTGTGATCATACTTAAGTTTCATCATTTTTCACTTTGGTCTCCTGATCCCGCACTTAGCTAAGTCCTAAAGACTTCATGACTGAGCAACCTAGTATCACTCAACCCTCCGAAAATATTCATTGTGTAGTCTTAGTCCTCAAGAATTAGCCTTGCCTATTGGCATTGTGCAATGTACATTCTTTTCCTCCCATAACTACACATTATGTAGTCATAATGCTTAGTCTCGACCCTTGAGCTATAAAACTACCTAATCGCTACCTTGAGCCAGTCTCCTCTATGCATTGCATGATCTCAAGCATCAAGCCTCTGTCTTGAGCTATTGAACTATGCAACTGTGTAATCCTCAGGCCTTTGTCTCTCTAGAATTGTGCAGTGGGAAACCTTAAGGTTCAAGCCTTAAGCATATGACCTTGAGCACTGCAATTGCATAGTTGTCTTGCTTTGGCCTATTTTAAATGCACATTGTGTAGTCTCAAGGCTCAAGCCTCAGCCTTGAGCTCTTGAGCTACACAATTGCGCAATCCCTAAGTTTGTCTTGTAATTTATCACTTGGTTCCAGATTAGTGAATGGTTGTCATGAATCTTGTTAGACTATGGTTTTATCAGACTGATGTCATCTTGTTATGAGTGGATTTTAGTTGTAGGTACTATTCCATATCATGAAAAGATGATGATGAAGGAGATGAAGAAGGAGACCTTACTAGAAGACACTTTTGTAGCTACAAGTTCATTTTGATCAATCAAGGAAGACAAAGGGACAAAAAAATGTGACAACAGTTGGAAATCAAGATCATGTTGAAGACTTCTTACTTTCAATCCAGATGAAGTAGGAAGAGGAAGAGCATGTGCCATATCTCAAGAAGACAGAAAGATAGCAATAACAAAGAGTGGCTTGATATTGCCATGTCTTGGTGAAGTCCATGTCATGTCATGTCATGAGTCATCATGTGCGACATCATTTTTTGTGGATTATGTAAATTCAATATTGGAGAAATGTAATGTAAAGTGGAAGCCCAAGAGTCATACATGTAATGTGAAAAGTCATATAGGAAGTTGAAAGGTCATTGAGAACTCAAACAATCATGAGGGTAGTCCAAGACACAAGGGAGGTGAATGATCACCCCATTTGTTATATATACACCCACATTTGTCATGTAAAGGAATTTTCACCTTGGCTCCTCCTACCAGGAATTAGAGAGGAAGATAGTTCTTTTGGAAGAGAAATTGGTTTCTCTAATGCTCCACTACTGAGGCTAGTGGTGTTCATTGTCTTGATGCATCTTGGAAATTATACTTAATTCAAAAGATAATTGAGCCAACACACTTTTCATGCATATGTCATAAATATTGTAAGGCTATTCTTTGAATGTTTGTAATGTATGTTGTTTCATATGTACTACGGAGATTGAACTATTTTTGTAGCTTTGGTACTTATCTTGTTGAAGGTGTGTTGTATGTGTTAAAAATAGTTGTTGCAAAGTGAACTATTTCACTAGTTGTCCAACAATTCATTCATATGTTATGCTCATGTGTCTTTCCTATATTAGTACTATTACTTGTCTTTGAAAGGCTCACTTTCATCTCCACCCCCTTTAGTAGAGAAACCGTGATACATTCTGAAGTTGAACAACCACAAGGCATACTCACTTGCTAATATGAAATTACCTATGCGTTACTCTCTCATGGTAAACTTTGAAACCAAGGCAAATATTTAAGAATATGGCAATCGACCCTTTATTTTGCAAGGGATACCACACCAAATAATGTGAAATATAATTGGGGATTTTCATCGGGGAGACCCCTTGCATGTTTGCGGTATCCAACACCGTCAATAGAACCCCAAGTGAGTTTAACAACTTAGACGCCCCTAGGTCATGTCTAATCAAGCCACATGTTAGGTATTCTAGTCATCTCAGGATGCACATTACCTAACAAATAAAATATATAGGGTCTTAGAAAACTAAGGCTAACCTTAAATTCACCTATTATAATTAAATAATAATAATAAAATGTATTTCCTAAACTAGAAAATGTAGCATACATAAATAAGAACAAATTAAACATGAATTTTTGGCATTATGGTAGATGTGTTGTCCTTGATGGCAACCCACACATAGGTTAGTTCAGAATTGATAAAGGGAAACTCACATTGTAACAGGTCAATTAAGAGGTAATAGAGTAATGGCACAGAAGAACAAGATGATGGAATAAAGGACTACAAATCAGAATCAAGAAATTGAAGAAAAATAATGTTTTAAGTTGTATTAATTTGTATACACTGGTTCACCTAGTCCACGTATACAAGAGAGTTCACAGAACAAAAGGCATGTATACATATGCACACGCTTTCACAAGAGGAAAAAGTGTGTATGGGATGGAAAATTAATTTAAATAATACCAAGGGTCCATACCATGGTATTAGCCCACAATATTGAATGGAATTACAATTACTTGATCCCGTCTAAGAATACCACAAGTTCTAAATGTTGTTTTGGTTCGAGGTACTGAAAAAGACTCTAAGTATACAAGGAGGAGAAGATAAAAGATCTAAGTGTTCAAGTGGAATGGTTTTTCATGAACACTTCTATCTGAAGTATACTATATGTTATAAGGGTTTTGGTTATGATATGATCTGAAATATCTTATGCACCTTTGGATAAAATCTTGGATCAGGTTCATGAGACCTGAAATGAATTATCATTGTATGATTTGATAATGGATGGGCTAGATCTGAATGCTAAAAAATGTTTTATCCTTTAAATGTTATGATCTGGGTATGTCTAAAGTCTGGAATAGTTGCGAAGTTATAAGTTATTATTTGCATATCTATACGTTGGTTCGCCTTGGTGAAGGAGCATATACACACTGGTTCGGCACTTCCAAGTAGCGTATGCAGAAGAAAAGCTTTTTGTTCAGAGATGATTGATCTATTTGATTAGTGTTGTTGTTTCACTGTTGTTTGTCAATGGTGTCTTCATTAGATCTGAAATTAACACTAATTGTATAAGGAGATTGAGTTTGGTTGATTGATTGATTGAGTAAGAAGGGTGATCTCTGTTGCTATCTGTTTAGAACTTTGTAATATGACAATAGATCTTTAGAATGTCATTGGTTGGTACAGTTTTTGGTTCAGAGGTTTTATGATTCGGTATCTTTAGAGCTATAGGCATGTTGGGTTACATAAAGTGGCGTATACATGCAGGTGGATTTATTGAAGTAGTGCATACATTCTGACATATGATTTTTGAGGTTACAGTTGGTTCTGGTTGTTGATGTAGTGTTTTGGGTTCAACTCTGTGTTCTGGTGTCAGTGATCTGACTGTGTTAGTGCCAAACTTTGCAGCCTTCCTCTAGTGATCAAGCATGCTCTTACAAAGTGATTTTAAGGTGTCAAGGTCAAATTTTGTCATTTCAGTGAGTCTTCAAGCAAAAATTTGGTCACAAGGCATTTGGTCTAGGGTTTGATTTTTACCCTTGTCAAAGTTATCCAAATTTCGGTCCATGTCACTGTTCAGCTGATTGTACCATCATTCAGAGAGTTTTCATTATCATTTCAAGTCCCACTAGGTCATTCTACACCTTGTTCATGCTTCAGTTGCGCCAAGGTAAGGTCATTTCCCTCTCCTAGGGTTTTGAAGGCAATTTCTCTTGGGCGGTCAAATCATCGGCAAAAATGGTATCTTTATGTTCATACACATTCCCCTATCCTTAAATTACCTTATCAAACACTTCCCATCACTGAGATCCCCCAAATTCCTCATTTTCGCACAAACCCTAGTTTCTTGCTACAACCTGGCAATTTTCTAGGTTGGGCCTGTGTTTTTCCCTTTTGGACCCCTTCCCCTCACTCAATTTCAGAGATTCGACTTTCCCCTACTTCCTAACATCCCTCCCTACTTCCCAAAATTCCCTAAAGAATTTAGAAGTTCCCTATCCCCTTCATTTCGCTTCATTTCAACAAATCTCTTGTTCCACACATCGGGGTAGATTTCACTCAAAAGATGTTTCTGAGCAAGGAAAGATGAATTTTGGAAACCCGAGAGAGGTTTTTGTCCAAAACATGCCAAGGAAGAAAAAAATCCTTCACTTTTTACACAGGTTTCATGGTTTTGGAGAAATCTCAAAAATATAGTTGCCTCGGGAGAATTGATGCACCTCTGAAGTGACCTTGGGAAAATCAAATTTTCTCCTAGCTCAGTTGGCCAAATGACTTGCTTGATGAGCCAAATGATAACTAGACACAACTATCTTTCCAATGAGATATCATGAGCTCAGTTTGGAGTTTCGAAAGGCATTCCAAAGTTGACTACAACAGCACTCTGCCTTAAGGCAGCCTCATTGGGCACATTTTGACTAGTCTTGGGAGATTTGATTTTTGACAAGGCAAATGAACTCCAAATTGAAAATTATAGTTGGGTTGGAAATTATACTCAAAGACCTTTCCAACGAGCTATCCTGCACCCAATTTGGACACCGTGAAGGCCTCCAAAAGTTGCCTAGAAAAGAGTGCGACGCAAAGAGAGAGCGCGACGCACTGGGAGAGAGTTTCCAGTGTAAAATTTACACTGGCGCGACGCACAAGGAAAAAGGGGCTGAAATTGTGCCAAATCACCTCCAAATTTTTGTGAAGCCTATGAAATTGAAAGGTAGGCTCTTTGACATAATTTTTTCATCAAGTTTTATCAATGATATGATGGTTTATACCGATGTTTGAATGCAACCAAATGCATAAAATCAACCATAAGAAATTCACCAAGAACCATGATGGCTAGGGTTGCTAAAGTGTGTTGGTAGAGCCAAGGTTCCATTCCACCCATCATCTTCCCCTCACCTACCATTTTTCATATCCTCCCTTTCTCATTTTTCCTAATGTCCCTGCCCTAAATCACTACCCAACTCTATCCCCTATCCTTCCACTATTTGGTCAACATGAAACCCTAAACCCTACCCTATCAAAATACCCAAACTCCTCCCATGTCCCTAAAAAAAATTCTCCCTATAACCCCTGTTCCCATTACATCATTCCCTTCCTAATACTCCCTGCTTCATTGTTCCCCTTGGTAACAGATATTACAAAGGCACCCAACCTCACACCATCATCAAAGAGCACCCTAATCACAGTCCATACTGCAGTCATGACATCACAACATTCGTCAGAGTATGAGGAGGAGACCCACAGTGACACAGCTTCAGGAGAAAGATGCTAAGATCAAAGAGCTTAGGGACAATGTTTCTAAGGCCAATTTCATGGTTTGACTCCTAGAGCAGGATAATAAGAAATTGAAGGTAATTCAGATGAACATCAAGAGCAAGTGACAAGGAAGAATCCAAATACTAGAGGACTCAAAAGGGAACTTTAGCAACAAAGGGAGCAGATGTCTTCGGTTGACCTAATTGCAGGAGAAATCAATGAAAATAGGGAGATTTGGCGCGACAAAGTAAATTTCCATTTAAATAATCTTCTTAAGAGGGCCAAAAGAGATAACAAATTTCAAAGACACATGGCTGCTCATTGCTACACAAGGAATCAGGTCTCCAAAGTCAAAATCAAGCAGTTGAAGAAAATACTCCAGGAAACCCTAATCAGGAAAAAAGAGAGGGTTAAGGTGGATTTGTTTGCTGATGCTTCTCTTAGAGAAAACAAGGATAGGGACATGCTCAGGAACATGAAAGACCACAATTGGGCACGGAACAAAGTTTGCAAGGCACGAATAAGGAATTTGGAGGCAAACCTACAGAAGGCAACAAAAAGGCAAAAGAGGAAAAAAGAGCATGATCGACTCCAGATATTGACCGAGGCAATCCTTGGCCCACCATAACACTTAATGAAGAAGCTCCAGACCAAATTTCAAGAAATTTGGAGCACATTTTGAAATTTTGAAATTTTTTGGACAAAAAACAGGAAATTCCTCCCTGTGCATCACGTACCCTGCGCAACGCTAAAATTCTAGCACTCCAGTCGAGAAAATGTTTGCATTTTTGGATTCAGTATCGAAAAATACATCTACTAGTGTCCGGGCTAGAAATTTTGATAAGTTTTGGGTCTCCTAAAGGTCAAAAAACACCCAAAAATGGCCTTTCTGCCACTTTTTGGACACACAGAAAGCTGTCTTGGGAGAATGAATATTTGGAGGGGAAAATGAGCTTCAAATTCAGAAATTCTAGTGGGTTTAGAAAGTAGACAGGCCAAGCTTTCCAACAAGCCCACTTGGACACATTTTGGACATCTACAAGTGCCCAAAAACAGGCCCAAAATTAGCGTGATGCACAAAGAAAAGCGTGCGGTGCACAAAGGAAATTTTGCCCGGTTTGCTCCCGTCTCGTGAAATTTCGGGTCGTGACTTCTCCAAGTGGGCCCGGTCATCTACACTTCGGTTTTTTTGCACCAAAAGCGGCTTTTAAAGATTTTTCTCTCCAGATTGGCTTCTATCCAAGTGGCGAAGGAAGGCAAATGGTCCCCCAAAGCCAAATGTCATGCTTGAGAGCGCTGCACCTGTAGCTGATGGTTGGCTCTCCATCTCCATTTCGAAATGATTTGAGTAACTTCCCAACCCCTGGGCGTTCTATCTCTTCCTCACACATTCTATATATTGTATGCAAGTTATTTGCAAAGGGTTGGTTGGCTTGTAACTTCTGGGAGACTGTGGGAAAGAAACTTTGTTTCTGCATTGTATATTTTTACATAGAATTAATGAAAGGCAGCGGCTCTGTTTCATGAGATTATTGTGGTTGTGAGTATAGCAAGTGTTTCTCTTATGTTTCATATGTACCTTGTTATGTTTTGTATTCCATTTCGCATTTATTTTCTTGTGAGATTTTTCAAGTGAGATTAGGTAGAATTCAATTCTAATTGCTCTACCTGTGGGAAAATTTCATATACAGTGTTTATTCTTCTGTTTGAAAAGGATTCATCTCCTATGCCCTTTTCAAATCCTTAATCATTCTCTCCATTCCTTTGTTATGTTCCATAGTTTCATCTCGTATCCATTTCTAGTGAAATTTTTCGAGTGAGATCAGGTAGAATTCAATTATATTGCTCTACCTGTGGGAAAATTTCATATGCAGTGTTCATTCTTATGTTTGAAAAGGATTCATCTCCTATGCCCTTTTCAACTCCTTAATCAATCTTTCCATCCCGCCACATTTTAAAATTAAAATTGCTATGCTTCCAGCCTACGTTGCCTCACGAAATAATCTGTGCCTTCATTTTTAGTTCTCTGTTTATTGAGGTCCAGTGGCCCTGTAACATCCCAGAAATATAGTCATTCATAAAAATCACTCCTTGTTTTCATTTTCACTTACTAGCCTAAGAAAAATAGTTCATTGTAAGTCATCTTAGGCCATTTCATTTACTTATTCACTGAGTGTGACTTGGAGAGAGCCCTCTCCCGTTCTGGTAGGGCTAGCTACCAGACTGAGCGTGGTTTGTGGTTACCCTGAATTTTGCCTTCCTTCAGCCTAAGGTAGATTTAGGTGCTAACAGACTGATTGTTGGTAGATGCAGTTGTATTTGATGGTTGTATTGCAATGGTGATTGATTTTGAGCTTCAATGTACTGATGGGTCTAGTATGAAAATTTGATGAAACATGGCCTACATATTATGTTGATGTGTACTAGGAGTATCTAGTCTAAAAATTTATGAACGTGGTCCATGGAGAAAGAGTAAAGGTGGTAGCCTTATGTAGGTCGACGCCTATAACTGGTAAACATATTAGCTAGTACACGAGCTAGGGGGCTGGAGCTCCCTTCCAGTAGAAGTTGGAAAATGAGTGAAGGTTGTAGCCTTCAGCAAGTAGATGCCTGCGTACTGAAAAAATTCAGCTCCAGTACAAGACTTGTAAACACTTTTTATAATAAGAAGATTGAAGACTGAGACGACAACAATGATGACTTTTTGCCACATTGGGTTTCCACTTGAAAAATATTGGTGTTCATGTGCGTTGCTTATGTGTGTTGATTTATTCTGTTTTTACTACATCTGTTTACTGCTTAGTAAATGCATCACACTCTGATTTAAGTTCAATTGACAATGAATTAGTTGTTTTACAAGTTTATTATTTGTACACTGGTACCATTCATTATAGTTTCGAACATACGTTATTTGGCTTCTATAAAATCGCGTATACAGTTTGAAAAAGGAAAATTATTATTGAAAGTTTAAATACTGATTCACCCCCCCCCTCTCAGTATTTTTCCCAACAATTGGTATTAGAGAAGGTCCTTTAGAAGAAGCTTGATCACTTGAAGGAAGATCTCTCAAGATGAGTAATCACAAAGGAATGGGATCTATCAGACGACCAATCTTCAACGAAAATAACTTAACATATTGGAAGATAAGAACCATAACCTATCTTCAGTCACTTGGAGCTAATGTTTGGGAAATTGTGGAAGGAGGATACCAATATCCAACAACAGTCCCCACAGATGCAGCATAAAAGAAATCATATGAAACCAATGCCAAAGTCGTCAATGCATTATTGGGAAGTCTATCAGAATCAGAATTCGTCAAATTCATGCAGCGCAACACAACCAAAGCAATATGGGACAAAACCATTCAGAGCTATGAAGGAGAATCCCAGGTAAAACGTGCTAAGCTCTAAACTCTCAAAATTCAATATGAAACTCTCAAGATGCATAGTGATGAAAGTATTTCTAGTTAATTTTTACGAGTAGATGAGATTGTAAATTGTATGAAGAATCTGGGTGAAGAAATAAAGGAGGCTACTTTAGTACAGAAAATTTTGAGATCTCTATATTCTAAATTTGAGTCAAAAGTATCTTCCATTGAAGAGAAGCAGGATCTACAATCTATTATTGTCGTTCAAAGTCATGGAATTTTAACTGCGTTTGAAATGAGGAAAGGAGGTCCATCAGATATTAGAGAAGCCTCTTTCAAAGCCTCGAGAAGGGAAAATAAAAGGAAGATCTCAAGGAATCAAGATATATATCAAAAGAAGATGAGGTAAACTTTGTGAAGAAACTTCAATAGGGTTCCGGAAGATTCATAGGTAAGCTTCCCTTCAAATTTTTTTCTTGTGGTAGAGTTAGTCATTATGATGCTAAATGTCCTCATAAAGATAATCACTATAAAGGAAAGGATTCTGCAAAAAGTAATAGGAAACGATTTGTTAATTGAAGAAGTTATTATACTCATGAATATAGTGGTGGATTGTCTAATAGTGATGAAGATGAATCTGAAAAAGATATTAAACTACTCATGGCTTATGAAAATGATGATTTTATGGATGCCTTAGAAGAAGAAGATTTTGTTGAAGAAATCACTCAACTTAAAATCTGTTTGGAAGAAAAGAATATGGTCATTGAAACTTTGACACATCAACTCATTGAAAGGGAAAAGCACAATGGAAAATTAGAATGTGAAGTAGTGGGTCTAACAAAAGAACTTGAGAAGACAAAATCTCTGAATCTTAGATTTGCTAAAGGATAAAAAACCTTAGATGAAATCATCAAGGTTCAAAGTTCTACTCTTATAAAGACTGGTCTTGGATACACTGGAGAAACATCCCAACTAAAAAAACCTTCAAAAATCACCAGAAGCTATTTTGATGAAGCAAAAACTAGTGAACAATGCGTCAATCCTCAACAAAAGCCTAAAGGTACTCCCCAAGTAAATCATGCTCATTTTACTCCAAGGGTGAAAATCAATAGAAGCACCAACCAAAAGGGGAACGATACCAAAATATTTTATGATCACATAAACGTCTTCTTTAATGGACAATGTTTTTCATGCCATAACTTTGGTCATAAGGTTGCTCAATGTGTTGCTTACAAAACTATCTTGACTAGAGAAGCAAGAAAACAAAGGAGCGTGACATGAATCAAGAAATTTTCTTATAATAATTTTTCTCCTATTGAAGATGAAATTGAATGTTCATTTTGCAATAACTTTGATCATGAAGAATCTAAGTGCATGAGAAAATTTCGACCAACAATTCAAAAGGAGCAAACATCATCAAATTCCAAGGTATGGAAAAATAAGGAATTTTATTTAGAAAGATGTGGCATAACTATGTCTGCAGAAGGACAAGAAAATTAGTGATACATTAATAGCAGATGCTCTAAACACATGACAGGTGATAAAGATAAAATCCTTTCATACAATGCTTTAGAAAAGGAAAAGAATGTCTATTTTGGAAATGACATACCAGCTGTCATTAAGGGTAAAGGTTACATTTATTTAAAAGAAAAAGTGAAAGCTAGAAATGTTATGTATGTTGATGGTTTAAAGCATAGCTTGTTGAGTGTTAGTCAAATGTGTGATCAAGGAAATGAAGTTGTGTTTCGATCAAAATAATGAGTGGTTTGTGAGCTTGACATAGGAAAGACCATAATCAAAGGTACAAGAACTCCAAGCAATCTATATATACTAAAATGAGGTCAAGAACAATGTTATCTAAGAAAAATAGAAGAGAACTAGTTATGGAACAGAAGATTGGGGCATCCAAGCTTTTCTCAAATAAGAAAATCATGCAGGCTCAAGGATGTTCGAGATCTTCCAGATATCATCATCCCAAAAAATACCATTTGCGAACCATGTCAATTTCGTAAGCAAACTAGAGTTCAATTCAATGCCAAAGAAGGATCCTCAAGTAAGCCTCTTGAACTCATTCATAGTGATTTGTGTGGACCAACAAGGAAAAAGTCACCTCGTGGAGAAGAATACTACATTTTATTCATTGATGATTTTTCTAGAATGTGCTGGATTGGTTTACTAAAACATAAAGACAAAGCATTTGAAAAGTTTAAAGTCTTTAAAGATTTAGTTGAAAATGAATTAGATATAAAAATAAAATGTCTCAGATCTGATCGGGGAGGAGAATTCATATCAGATGAATTCTTTGAATTTTGTGAACAACATCGAATAAAGAGACAATTCTCCATTTCTAGAACTCCTCAACAAAATGGCATGGAAGAAAGAATGAATAGAACATTTCAACAAATGGATCGAGCTATGCTCGATGAGTGTGGTACTCCTCACACCTTTTGGGGTGAAGCTTCATATACTACAATAAATATTCTCAACAAAGCTCATTTACGTGTAAATAGCGATCAAACTCCACATGAACTTTGGTATGGTAAGCCTCCTACTGTAAAACACTTCAATGTTTTTGGAAGAAAATGTTTCATCAAAAATATTGATGAATAAATTGGTAAGTTTGAACCCAGAGCAGACGAAGGAATATTTATTGGTTATTCATCTAGAAGTAAAGGATACAAATCTTATAATAAGAGACTTTGAAAAATTGTTGAATGCATTGATGTTGTAATCAATGAAGTATGCAAAAATTTGAAACGGGTGACTTCAGCAAAAGAAGATGATAATGATGAAGATGGTGAATGCTTTCCCATATCAAATCGAAATGATATAAAGGAAGAAATCAATGAAGCTTCAGAAGAATATACAACTGATAGGAAAAAGGCTCCATCTAGATATGTTCAAAAGAATCATCCATAATCATAAATTCTAGGAGAAAAAGGGTCTGGAGTACAAACAAGAAGAACTCTTGTAGTATCTTCTAGTTATTTAGCATTATTATCCTCCACAAAACCAAAAAATGTAAATGAAGCTAGCAGAGATGAATGTTGGGTTAAGGCCATGGATGAAGAACTTGACCAAATTGAAAAGAAGGATACTTTGGAATTAGTTCCTAGACCTCATGATAAAAATGTTATAGGAACAAAATGGATATTCAAGAATAAGTTGAATGAAAATGGAGAGGTTATTAGAAATAAAGCAAGGCTTGTTTGTAAAGGGTATGCTCAACAAGAAGGTATAGACTTTGAAGAAACTTTTTCACCTGTTGCTAGACATGAAGCCATAAGAATGTTTCTTTCTCTTTCAAGTTTTCGAAAATTCAAAGTTTATCATATGGATGTAAAATCTGCATTTCTTAATGGATATTTAAAAGAAGTATATATTGAACAACCAGAAGGATTCATTCTGGGAAATGATGCAAATCTTGTACGAAAAATAAAAAAGGATTTATATGGATTGAAACAAGCTCTGAGGGCATGGTATTATCATCTTGACAAATATCTTCAACAACAAGGTTCCATAAAAGGATTTGTAGACAACAACTTATATACAAAAATTGAGAATGATAAACTGCTAATTATTGTTGTTTATGTTGATGATATCATCTTTGGTTGTAATGAATAATCTATGAGTCAAAACTTTGCTTCTGTTATGCGGCAAGAATTTGAAATGTCTTTACTTGGAGAAAAAACTTATTTTCTTGGTATACAAGTACAATAAACAAAAGATGACATATTTCTTTCATAAACTAAATATCTTAAGAAGATTATTAAGAAGTACGGAATGGAAGATTCTAAACCAGTATGTACTCCAATGGTAACAAGATGTATTCTCAGTTCTAATGATGAATCTCCTACATTGAATCAACCAGTGTACAGATCTATGATTGGAGTCTTCTTTATCTAAAAGGCACCAGACCAAATATCATGTATGCGGTAGGAATTGTTGGAAGATTCTAAGCCAATCCAAAGGAATCACATCTTCAGGAAGTAAAAAGAATATTAAAATATCTCCAAGGAACTCAGGGCTTAGGTCTATGTTATCCTACAAACACTAATATCACTCTTCATGCATATATAGATGTGGATTGGGCTGGAAATGTTGATGACCAAAAAATCACTAGCAGAGGTGTATTTTATATGGGATCACAATAGTATCTTGGTTCAATAAGAAACAAAGTTCAATTTCCTTATCTACAACTGAAGCATAATATCTGGTTGTTGCATCTTTCTGTACATAACTACTCTGGATGATGCAACGATTACAAGATATTCAAATCACATGTTCTCCACCCATCTCCATTCTATGTGAAAATACAAGTGCTATTAGTATTTCAAAAAATCCAGTCATGCGATCCAAGACAAAGCACATACCCATTAAGTACAACTTTCTGTGAGAACAAGTGCTTGAACAAAACGTTAAATTGGAGTATGTTCCCTCCAAAGAGAAAGTTGTTGATATATTTACCAAACCTCTTCCCCGAGAAGCATTTGGATATCTCAAATAAAAGCTGGGAGTTGTTTCTGCCTCATCATGTTGTTAAAACCAATTTTCAGAGGAATGTTTCCTATACGCAGATTTCATGAAGCAGAGTCCCGTATATACGCGAGTTTATGTGCTTGCAATAGCGTATGTGTTTTTCTAATAGAAAAACAATGGGTCAGACTCAAAATCAGTTTCTGACATGGGTGTTCAGTCCGATATTGATGGTTACAGTCTACTGATATGCTTTGTTCATTGATGTTTATTTGATTGATGAAGATGCCTTGATGAATGAATTGTTGACAATACACAGGTAACACAGGTTCAGGGGGAGCATTAGCCTTCAAAACATTATGCATTGTTGGCATCATGGTTGCTGAAGTCCACTTTGGTCTCAATTAGTAATATCATTTGTTGTAAAGGTCGTGTAAAGAACTATGGTGTTGTTATCACTCCAACATTTCTTTTGAGTTGTTAGAGAAAGAAATGATAGGGGTAACCACAAACCAACTTTGGAGATTAGGATCTAGCCTTCCTAATTCTCAGAGAGGGCTCTCTCTTTATGATTTAACTTTGTTTTAGTTATTTGATTTTAGGCTAGTTATGATTGTACTTGGGTTTTGATTTGGATTTGGTGGTTGGATC
The DNA here is from genome assembly GCA_000404065.3 of Pinus taeda. Taxonomy (NCBI): domain Eukaryota; kingdom Viridiplantae; phylum Streptophyta; class Pinopsida; order Pinales; family Pinaceae; genus Pinus; species Pinus taeda. The sequence continues at coordinate 31,733 of APFE030490524.1, forward strand.
ACTTACTTAGATGGACAAAGGGGTGTCTTTTACCATTGGGCAATGGGGTCAAACGTCAAGCAAACAGGACTGGATCAAGTTCTAAAATAGTGTCTACATGGAAAGGTAGCTGAGTTACTTCAAATCTCAAGGCTGGATGGTAAAGTTGTTTTCAATCGGATCCAAGGAGAAATTAAGGGTTCCTTAGACCATATTTTGAATGAAGTGAAAGAAGTAAACCGGGATGGGAGAGCAATTAAGGATTCTCAGATCTGGATATCAGAAGAAAACATAAAAATGATTAATTATTCTAGACAAAGTGTACTTAAACAAATTTTGAAATAAATTTCCTGTTAATTCATTCACTTTAGATAACATTTAAGTTTGTGAGATACATAAGAAAATAACAAATTTGACAAAGAAGATACTTCACTGTAATAGCTCAACACATGAATCGTGTAATGCAATCTCTTTATTACTCAGTCTAGTTTGCTAAGTTGAAAAAATTGGTACAATAACCCTTAGGTTTATGATCAATACAACTCTCCAAATGTATAGCAATCCACACTCAATACTTCGAATAATGAAGTATTTATATAAAAATAGTTTAGAAAATATCCCAAACTGTCTTGGGAATTATTCTAGGAGAAAGAAATATCTTCATGCAAGAATATAGAGACATATGTTCAACTGTTGTATGTTGTCCTTGTTTATTAGGTTGTGTTGTATTTGTGCTCTGATATTTTTCTTTTTATTCTCTGCCTTGCTGTTGGTCTTCACGCTGGCTCTTATTTGTACTTTTACCTTTCAACTGATACTCTTTTACCTGGATGATCTATCACTTTCCTTTTACTGTGGTGTTTTCACCCTTACTCTACATTTTTACATTTTAACTATGTATTCTTACAGTAAGCCATTCAATTTCTCGCATGTGTTTGCATCTGGTAACTAAATATTTACCATCTTCCTCTGTGTACTTGGTAAAAGTGGGTTTATTTGAATTCCTATCTTCATTTGCTGGAGTCTGTAAAATAGGAGGAATATTCATTGGTTCTCCTAGTTCTGGAACCTACAGGAAGGAACTTGTATCAGTTTGTTTTTCTACATCAATCAATGTATTCTCTACGTCAACTACAATACTATCCATGTCTATTAGAGTGTTTTCCAATTATTTTGATTGGTTGGCAAACCTCTCAGTGTTTGGTCTGGGATGATGGATGAAAGGTCCAAATTTGACCTTGAGCCTTAGCTTATTTATGACTCCATGAGGGTCATACTGCCACATAAAATTGTTTTTGAATGTCATCCGTTGAAGAATCTTATCGACCTCTGGTTTCCCTATTGTTACAAATCAAGGGGCCTAATTGATTTTTCATTTTGAACTGGGTATTTTTCCTAGCTAATAGGAAATTCACTTCATCATAGTTTATTATTTGCCTAAAGTATTCTAGTGAAAATATCCTCACGGGGAGGTATCTGGGCAGCTTGTATGGGGCAAGTTGGGATCCATAAATTATTATTTCTATGTGGTTCCGGTATAGATACCAGTCTCCCACTTTACTGTTCTTTGCCAACTGTAACATCCTTTTGATCTCTTAACTGATTCTGAGTTGAGGGCTACTGGTTAGCATATTCATAACTGGATGGACAAATGAATCAATGAAGTCTTTGTAGGAAAAAATAGTGGAGAATTTATGGATCAATGGTGTCCAGTAGATAATTGACCTTGGATTTACTTTGGTATCCAACTTCTGGATGTTGACAGGGAATTTATTTGATTGGTAGTACAAAAACATATGAAATAAAAATACTTGAAAACTCTCTTAGTTGGTAGTTTGGTGAATTGCTCATGAATTTTGTCTGCTATGAACTGAGCATAGTTATACATTGTAGGGGGAGGCTTCCTTGGGCAAAAGATGGAAAGGAAGGCAAGGACAACCTCATCCACATGTTCATCAGAGGTGTAGCCTAAAATGCAGGAGAACATGGCTATGATTTTTCTGCCTCTCTTAGAAAAATGGTGGCAGCATACAGAGGAGTTTCTATAGGATTATGACACAACTCTATGATGAAAGTTTGGGAAATTTGGGCTATCCTAGGAGGGTCTATCTTGGTGTAGAGGTCCCACAAGCCTTTAATAGAAAGTGGAGTCTCATTTGGGCTTGGTTGGACCTGCAACATTTGGTTAATGGATTCTGTAGTGATGGTAAATAACATTTGCTGGTCAGGGGTGACAATGGCTCTTTGGCTGGGAATGTAGCAAGAATGAAAAAAGTAGATGATTTCTGGGAATGGGTGTACTTCTAGAAACAAATACTTGGGAAAATAGACTCCCAAATGTGAATTTCATCATTATGGTTCAAGAATTTGTCCTTACTCTAGCAGTGGAGCTTTAGAAGGTAGGCAGGGGAAACAATATGCTTTATTTGGAAATCTATGTCTGCTAATGCAAGGTGGTCGATGTCTAGGTGAGGGGTTTGCAGAGGTCTCACATCCAGAGAGGTTTGGGAAGCCATAATTGGGTTTTCAGATTTGAATTAGGCTTTTAGTGGTTTCAGGAGTGAGGTGCAGTAGCTCTTGTAGAGTGGGAGGGTAGCTACAGTATGTAAAAGTATGTTTGGAGTATACAAATAAGTTTCTCTTCAATTCAGGAAAGTTTCTCAATTAATTTAAATTAATTAACCATTCAATTTATCTGTGCATTTTCAAATTCACGAGGTCGTTCTAGTTTTTCCAAGAATACCTAGAAATTGATGGTTTGGCGTGCAAACTGGGTTCAGTGGAGAATGCAGAAGGTACTGTAGCTTTCAACTGGTTGCTTCAATTGGGTATCCAGAGTGTCTTTAGGTGGCAGAGGGTGGTCAAATTTGTCACACAGGTTCAGGGTGTCGCAAATGGCTTAGCATTAGTTTACAGTGAAAATGCAAGAAAAGAGGGAATTGGAGCTTTTTCGGCCTTTTAATGGGTAACGATCACATTTTGGCACGGAAATTATAAATGAACAATGGGTAGTTTCCGGTTTAGGTGGGGAGGTGGTTTTCTGGGCCATCGCACCACTTTTGGAGGGCTGGCAGTATTTTTTGCGAGCACGCGATCTTACCTGGTGCCGCCATGTAGCAGAACAGTGCCCAAGCAAAACCACAAATTGCGCGTGCTCTCGGGATGTTATAGATCGGACGATGAACCCGCGCAATATGGATGTACACTGTCGGATATGGGGGTAGGAGATCGAAGGGCTATCGTGCAATTTAGTTGCACAAATGGAATCGAGAAATTGTTTTGGTGGGGCCCAGGATTTAATTATTGATAATTGTAATTAATTAGTGCATAATGTCGGGTTTTTTAATATGAGCAACGGGTAAATAAGGTGGGACCATGGGTTATGTGGCAGGGTTTTTTAACTGCACTAGGGTTGGTGGGTTAACAAGGGTATCAGGGAAAATATCAAGCGGGGACGTTAATTACATAATGTGGGGGCATAAAAACTTAGGATAAGGGGGTTTTTGTGGGTTTTGAAGGGAAATAAAAATTAATAAGGGGGGAAGTGATATTTGTAATGGGGAATGGATTTCACACTAGGGAAAGGGGTTTTGGGAAGGGGGGATGATTTTTGAAGGGTAATTTCTAAGGAAATGTGTGAAACTAAGGGGTAAAGGTCAAAAATGAAGGGAAAAAAGGGTATTTATAAGGATGAAGGGATAATGAGGAAATTAAAAAATAAGCATGTGGGGGTGTAGTGAAGTGAGGGGAAATTAGTAAACAAGCTTGTGAATATTCTTTCTTTCTCACGTTTCCTCCTACACATGAAACATAGGATTAAGCATGATAAATGTGCTTTTGACTCAGCAACCTTGTGCATTTGCAATCTTTCTTCTGCCTACCCTTTATTTACCCTAACATTTTTTCTTCATTTCATTGGGTACACTTGAGCTTGCTGACCCTTTATTTCCTTTTCTTTTGAAAAACAAACTATCTAATTCTAAATTTATAACTTCCAATGAATCAGATTAAACTGATGAGCTCATTTTTATTCTGTACCTAATTATTGATCTGCGAAGGTTAAACAGTTTGGCTAGATATTCATTCTCTATTTATTAACATGAAATTTAAAACATGAATGAGTTAAGATTAAGCTATTTGACCATCATGGATTGTGGCATTTCTTACAAGTTGCACACAACCTTATTTTTCATAGTAAAGTAAAAAGTAGTGGCATTTGAATTGGCACACTTTCATGATTTGTTTTATTTCTTTTTGGGGTTCATATTTTTAACTTTTTTATCTTTTTCTTTCTTTTTGTCCTTTGATTATTCTTTTAGGACATACCCTCTTTACATTTTTTAATTTTTAATATGGAAAACATTTTGTAGAAAGAAAAGTATGTAAAATATTACAAGACTAACCATATCCAATTCAAAATTATGAATCCTATTATTATATGACCCTAACATGTGCAATAATATGTCTCTTTCTATCATAGTCTATTATGAATGAGTCGTTTTGGACATATGATGTAATTTGTACCCCCACTATGCATGGGAAGGAAATTGTAATAATTGCAATTTTAGTCATGTATGAACATTTGGTATATCGCCACTTGGTTGGGTGATTGATGTATGTATGAGTCATTGGTGATAGGAAGGTCATTGTCACATAGTTGAGTTATAGAGTCATGTTATTCTTTTGAAAAATATTTCTGCAGAATCTACATGTGCTCAGGGGGAGCATGGACAGTATAGTGCATCTCAGCATGTATTAAGTGGGATAATATCTTGGTCTGCCTTTTGCCCTTGATGTCAAAGGGGGAGAGTATCTTGGTATTGCTTGATATATCTAACAGGTTCTACAACTTGAAGTGATCAACACCAATATGGTTTCCATCAAGTCCAAAGGCAAAGATTGTTGGCATTATCGTACATGTGTTGTCCTTGATGAAAACCCACACACAGGTCAGTTCAGAATTGGTAAAGGGAAACTCACATTGTAACAGGTCAATTTAGAGGTAACGAAGTAATGGAACATAAGAACGGGATGATGGAACAAAGGACTACATATCAGAATCAAGAAATTGAAGAAAAATAATGTTTTAAGTTGTATACACTGGTTCACATTGTCCAAGTAGTGTATACAAGTGGGTCCACAGAACAAAAGGCACGTATACGTATGCACACACTTTCACAAGAGGAAAAGTGTGTATGGGATGGAAAAATAAGGTTAAATAATACCAAGGGTCGATACCATGGTATTAGCCCACAATATTGAGCGGAATTACGATTACTTGATCCCATCTAAGAATACCACAAGTTCTAAATGTTGTTTTGGTCCGAGGTATTGAAAAAGGCTCTAAGTATATAAGGAGAAGAAGATCAAAGAGATAAGTGTGCAAGTGAAAGGGTTTTTCATGAATACTTCTATCTAAAGTATATTATATGTTTTAAGTGTTATGATTATGATATGATCTGAAATATCTTATGCACCTTTGGATACAATGTTGGATAAGGATCATGAGACCTTAAATGACTTATCATTGCATGATATGATAATGGATGGGCTAGATCTGAATGCTAACGCATGTTCTATCCTTTAAATATTATGATCTAGGTATGTCTAAAGTCTGGAATAGCTACGAGATTATAAGTTATTATTTGCAGATCTATACATTGGTTCACCTTGGTGAAGGTGCATATACACGCTGGTTTGGCACTTCCAAGCAGCGTATGCAAAAGAAAAGCGTTTTTTTCAGAGATGACCGATATATTTGATCAGTATTGGTTTTTTATTGTTGTTTGTCAATGATATCTTCATTAGATCTTAAAGTAAAACTGATTAAATAAGGATTGATTGAGTAAGAAGGGTGATCTCTGCTACTATCTGTTTAGAACTCTGTAATATGACATAGATCTTCAGAATGTCATTGGTTGGTACATTTTTTGGTTCAGAGGTTTTATGATTCAATACCTTTAGAGGTATATGCAGGTTGGTTACAGAAAGTGGCATATACATGTAGGTTGGCTTCAGTGAAATAGCGTATACATTTTGACATATGATTTTTGAGGTTGCAGTTGGTTCTGGATGTTGATGCAATGTTCTAGGTTCATCTCTATGTTATGGTGTCAGTGATATAACTATTCAGATTGACTGATTATTGGTATATGCAGTTGTATTTTATGGTTGTATTGCAATGGTGATTGATTTTGAGATTCAATGTTACTGATGGGTCCAGTATGAAAATTTGATGAAACGTGGCCAACATATTATGTTGAAGTGTCCCAGGTGTATCCACTCTAAAAATTTATGAAACATGGTCCCTGGAGAAAGAGTGAAGGTGGTAGCCTTCTATAGGTCGGCACCTATGTATTGGTAAACATATCAATCAGTACAAAAGCTAGGGGGTTGGATCTCCCTTCTAGTAGAAGCTGGAAAACAAGTGAAGGTTGTAGCCTTCAGTAGGTAGATGTCTGCATACTGGAAAAAGTTTGCACCAATACAAAACTTGTAAACACTTTTTATAATAAGAATATTGAAGACTGGGATGACAACAGTGGTGGTTTTTTCCCACATTGGATTTCCACTTGAAAAATCCTGGTGTTCATTTGTGCTTCTTATGTGTCTTGATTTATTCTATTTTTTACTACATCTGTTTACTACTTATTAAATGCATCACACTCTAATTTAAGTTCAACTCACAATGAATTAGATGTTTTACAAGTTTATTATATATATGATGGTACCATTTATTATAGTTGCGTACATACGTTGTTTGGATTCTGTAAAATCGCGTATACATTTTGAAAAGGGAAAATTATTATTGAAAGTTTAAATACTGATTCACCCCCCCTCTCAGTATCCCTTTAGTAGAGGAACCTTGATACATTCTAAATATGAACAATCAAAAGACATACTCACTTGCTAATCCAAAATTACCTATGCATTATTATCTCATGCTGAACTTTGAAACCAAGGCATATAATTAAGAATATGGTAATCGGACCTTTATTCCAAAAGGGCTCGCACACCAAACGGTGTGAAGTCTAATTGGGACTTTTCATCAAGGAGACCCCCTTGCATGTTTTCGGTATCCAACACCATCAATAGAACCCCAAGTGAGTTTAACAACTTAGATGCCCCTGGGTCATGGTTAATCAAGCCACATGTTAGGCATTCCAGTCATCTTAGGTTGCACATTACCTAACAAAAAAAATATAGGGTCTTATAAAACTAAGACTAACCTTAAATTCACCTATTATAATTAAATAATAATAATAAAATATATTTCCTGAACTAGAAAATCTAACACACATAAATAAGAACAATTAAACATGAAATTGATAACCTTTAATTGACAATAATAGAGGAAAATTATTAAAGAATTACATAATCCACAAGGGTAAGGAGTGGTGATAAACTTATCTATAGGATGAAGAAATCTATTTTCAATGTTGTAATTGCAGAATCATTGAGTTCAAACCTTTGATCCTACAGTCTATAACTAATGTCCAAGGGGTGACTCTCCACCCAACCATAGGCTCATTTGCATCTTATATCTCTATAGTTGGCCACCCCTGAGCCCTAAATCAATTACCTATGCCCAAATTCCAACATTTCGTAAGATACCTCACCTCCTTATCCTCATCTAGTAATTATAACTCCATTATCTAAAAATGGTAAGAAAAAACTCCATGTACATGGTCCACTTATCATTATGCATTTTTATCTTATCTTTAACCTTTCCTTAATTAAGCTTTAATTAGATTTTCCATATATTAGATTTACTTATTTTTTCATTTATTAATATTTTATTTATTTATTTATTTATTATGATCCTTTTATTCATTTGTTATTTATATATTCATTTTTATTATTTTTATTACTTATTTATTTGATGGGGAATTACATACTCCACCCCTTCAATGAAATTCATCCTAATGTTAATTTTATGTTTCTTATTTCCTTTATTTTTCATTTTTTATTTTCAAAATTTTTCCCCATATATTTCACATCACCCTCTATTAAACTAGAATAAATCCAACCCAAGCGACTAGGTCAGACATTGAAATTTCTCAGGAAGTGTGAGTAATACTTTGTCAAATAGCCTCAATTCTATCTCATCTTATCATGATCCCAAGGCTCGAGCTCTCATTTACCCATGTAGTTATTTGGCTTAGTACTCATGTACCTTAGTCATCTTGAAGAACCATCCTCAACTCTTGCTACTACTCACTAAGATACACATCCTTAAGTATCACAGTCCAATCCCACAACTCCATTGATCAACAAAACTCTAGCCGTTCTTTGAACTTTAGCATCAAAACTTCAATATCAAGTACTCAACCTTCTCAACATGGTCCCATATCCCATAAAGAATTATAGAAGGAAAAAGAAACACTTGCATAAGTAGTTGATTGAGTTTGTCCCCATCCCTTAAGATGTTTCTTTTAGATATTATCCCTCATATGTATGGTCTCTCATGAGATCATTAAATAAACTGATCCTTTCATCCCACTGATGTATTTTCTCTCAATTACCACCTCACAACCTGTAATCAATGCATTAATAAGAATCATACATCATAATCTCATAGAAAATATTTCACATGCTAACTCTCACATGTCATCATGAGAAAACTACACCATTGTTATAACAACATCTTGAATAGTAGGAAACCACATGCTTATGCATGCCATCATTTACATCTCCAAAAAAATAATATGCAAGTACCATTTAATATCACATCGTGAAATACTATCATAATATAAACATATCTATATCAAAGACATAACATTACATCAACATAATAAATGGAACCACATGTTATCATAACATCATAGATATGATAATAATCTCAGCACATATCCCATGTAGATCCATCAAACATCATGACCATTCTTATAATAATTCATCAACAAAATCAAATTCATTATCCTATATCACCAATGAAAACCAACTATTACATTTAATGCAATAATATCCTTTAACATCCATCTAATATTTGGACTAGATCGACAATATTATGAGTGTTATGTTTCTACCAAGATGCCAATTGCTTTATAATAATCATGTCCTCTTTTTCCAACAAGAAAGTTGACAAATATAGAGGCAGGTGTAGTCACCCTATTTGTATGCTTAAATTTTCTTATATTTATTTAAGCACTTCATTGAACTTTCAAGTAAGCCCCAACTTCTAGAGCCACAATTTCTAAGCATGTATTATTTCCAAATCCACAATCTCTAAACATATATTATTGGCCTTATTATCATTCCTTAAATCATCAATATTGAAACTTAAATATTTGGAATTGTATATATATATCGATTAGTACCCAAGCCTCTTATGTCTCCCTACATATTTGGCATATACTTGTTCGAAGAATACTATACTGAATAACATCTAAACACCAAGTTATCATTATTTAAGTTTTCTATAATGTTTAATCCAATTGCACTAAGGAATGCTCAAGCTATAGTGATTCATCCATCACTTAGTGATTATCAGTGTTCACCCCAAAAAGATAGGCTTTTCTAGTTCAAATACATAATTCATTAATGGAATAAAAAATCTTACACTTCATGCCAGGTGTTTGCTCATTAGGCTACATAACCTATTTCCTTTGCCAAAAGCTAGACTATTGTTATCCTTAAAATTTTAAACCTTTTCTTGGTTCATCACTTTTCATCCTTCACCAATTATGAGTGTTCATAGCTTTCTAGATTAACACTTTAAGATTATATAGCTCATCATTGTGACCGTTACTAATCATTCATAGTCATCATTCATCCACTCATCAATACTCTTAAGAGAGCTTCCACTAGAGAGAGAGACCCCCTAGACTATCATCACATAAATTACCCTAGGATTAATTACATTTCCATGGTTCTCTTAGAACTTCAATCATATCCATTAGTTATATACCTTAAAGGAGTCATGTGAGACTTAATTAGTTACTCCAATCCCAAAACAAATATTTTTGTTATTCAAACTGAGTACCCTAGTTAGCCATCACTAAAATGGAGTAAGGAGAGTACTTCCTTTATGATAGGGTATTTCCCTTTTATTTCCTATGAAAATTTCACAATTTATATTTGGTATTCTTTGTCCCCATCCTCATTACCAATTTTAGTTAAGGTCACCATACTTCCTTAGAAGCTCCTTAAATTGAGCATCATCATTATCATGATCATTTAACTTCATTATTTTTTTGACAATATTTTGTTCCTAATATCCATCGTACTTACCTAGACCTTATAATTCCTTATCATTTTCTTATTTAGAAATACTTTTGTGATTCTATAACCATTTTCCACAAAGCTATTCATACATGGGATACCTCAAGAATGTTAAGTCATTTAATGATGGTTATTCCCTAAGTCCAAAATATTCTATCATGTTCTAGGATAGGTTATTACTTATTGTTGATATCTTATACTTATCAGTGAAACTTCCAATCAATTCACCTTAAGTATCTATCTCTTAATTTTTGCTTTTTCATCTAATATTTCCTGGTTGGTTATGGTTACGAGAAAAACATTCACAAGTTCATCCTTGTCCCTTCTTCCATAGTGTAACTTATTAGATACATATTGTGAACATCTAAGATCAACCTTATAAGTTTTCCTTCATTTCTTAAAACCCTTGTCAATATACTCATTTTGGCATCTTCTCATTCTAATAATGGTTTATGATCATTCTAGGGTAGTTGCACACTATCTTCAAAACTATTCTACATAAACTTCCCAAATACCTCATCACTATAGATAAAATTTGTGACTACCTGTTATACGAGAATAATGTCCACACGAACGCTGTTATTCCCACTAAGATGGGTGGCTATCTTAGAAACAAATAATCAAAGTCTACTATTGATTCCTTTTATGAAGATAGATGAGAGGAGAACCAAGAGGGCCAACCTAAGTCTTGTGCTAGATTTCCTCTCCTTCTTGATAGAGTTTTTCCTCTTGCTCTTTGTCTGCTCAGCTTCAAAAGGACTTGTAGAATCACAACAACATACTACTATGCAAGAAAAAAGGATCTGAGTTCATAAATAATGCAGGATCAGATGTGCATTAACCATATACAAGAATATATAAACAAGTACACAAGAATATGGAAGGAAACAAGAATAGCTTTATTCAGATGAAAATTAGCAAGAAGATTACAACCATGTGCTCTGAACCAGCATCATCCTCCAGCTAGGAAGCCCTTCTTCACCTCAAGCAAAGCTTAGATCACCTAACACTATGAATGTACACCATAAAACCAACGACACTTCTCTATAAGATACAAAATTCCAGCCTCCGGATCTCTGTGGTGAGGGATCCATATATAGATGATTACAGAGAGGTGAGTCATTTTCTGGGATCTTGATTAGTGTCTTCTCTCTGATAGTTCCTGCTTCCACTTGGAGAATGATGATCTCTTACTCATCCTTGGTCGAAAATAGAGAGGCAAGTG
>APFE030490524.1:51936-68182 GCA_000404065.3 Pinus taeda
CAATAAATATCAAGCAGTTTCAAACCAAAGAAATCTTCAGGCTACCCGTATAACAAGATCAAGAGAATATCTGGAATCTTCTCTACAACAATCCTTTTGAGGAGATTTTGCATCTACCATGTAGACTCTGCGGGTGATAGTAAGGTGGGTGCCTGCTCGTGTAGGTAGAAAACAACGTTAGCAGAAGGGTCCCAAGGTTGTTGCACAGCTTCCCACTGTTACCAACACAATATAAAATTCAATGCTTCCTAAACCATGCCAATATTCGCATTCCTTTCGCGAAACTGGAGTCTGAAGGTTCAGTTGCTTCCTTTCGGCTGATTGGAGTCAGACGTGGCAGTTATAACATCTACACGTTGCTCTCCTGCTTTTCAGTGGCTCATTTCATACTAGAAGTTGCACCATGCAAGGGAAATTTCTGCTGTCGTTTAGTGCAAGAAAAATCTGAGAATGACAGTTCTTATATACTTTAAAGTTTACCAGTAAAACTTTTCTTCTCGTTGGATTTGGTGAGGGCAGAGGCAGTTTGTGAATACAGTATCAATGAAAGGAAATTCTAGCTTCTGGAGTTCCTTAGCAGAAATAAATTGAAAACTTGTGTTTCTTCTTTGTACGCTTCAGCCATACATATATATTTCTAGCTGCCAACTAAGATTTTTTTGCAGAGCAGTGACTGAATATTGTCTGGCATAGGAATTGTCCATTTCTGAGTTCCATGATTATAGCGGTGGCTTTGGAGATTATCTTGTCTTTTTATCTTTCTAGGCAATGAAATGCCAGGATCTGATAAACACTATCATTCTGGACACTACAAACTGAAGATATAAAACAAAAAATTAATCAGTCTGGCCATGGAAATTCCAGAATTTACCTTTGTGGAATTATACGAGATAAGAAATCCAATTTTGGGTTTGAAACCATTCGTTCACCATGTACCATTCAATTTTCAACCAGAGTTGAAAATGAAGGCTCTAATGCGACTTAGAACACCGGAAGTGTTGAAGCAGAGATCAAACTGCCGTGGAGACGATGTTGTAGTTGGCTAGGGTCAGATTTTTGTATCTTCAAATCAACAAATTGCTTCCCGATGATTCTTTAAACAGTCGTTCACTTGTCGCAGACTACTTGAAGGTTCGTCTTCTTCACAATCATTGTTCTAGAGTGATTTGAGTAAGTCATGATACACGCGAGCTATCTCAGCTGCCCTTATCACATCAAGGAACTGTGTAGCATCATCAACACGAATAAATGATTCAATAGCATCGCTGACCAATGAATTCTGCCTCGGGATTAAGCCACAATAGCCAACAAATCCCTCAACTACATTTTCTATTGTGGACACAGCTACAACAAATAAGTTTTGCCTCTGGTCTTGAGCCTTTGAAAGTCTGAGTAACTCAGTTAGATCTTGGCTTAATTTGAGCTTTAGGCATATATCTATATATATATATATATATGTAGTCCAGGAAACCTTTTGCACTTCCACTTATTAAGGCAAATTCCAGATCAATGTCAAAACAGTCTGTTTCTCATATCTTGCATGAGGACTTTTCTCAAAGGTTGAGTACAAAGCATAGATCAGATTGAAGTATTCGTCAATTGTATGGCCCGTCAATGATTAGTCAAGAATGCAATGACCTACAAAGCTTCATCAATGCTTCGGATGTTATCCAAAAGCACATTCACTGCCTGCACATTCAAATTGAATTTTTTGAAAATCGCAAAGGCTTCCTCAAACAACTTTGCTCCAGCAGCTATCTCTCCAACAACAGGGCCATCAAAGTCAATCTTAGCATATGCATAGATAAGCTCACTATCAACCTTTGGCTCTTTAACCTTTCTCCGTACCATCAACAGTCTATACATACCACTGTGTCGATCCAAATCGCAGCAACAGATATATGACCAGATTAATTTACCAAGGCTAATTTCAATCCGCCATTGAACTATCCAAATGAGTTGCAATGGAAACGCTAAGCTCTGAAATGCTGTGCGAGTACCTGAAGCTGGCTCCCATCATCCATGTAAATGAGTGAAGTGAAGTTTTATATTAACATAATAGAGTCAACTTCAAGTTTCAACTGACTGGACTAGCTCTACTCAGAAGATTAGCCTTATCCTGGTTACACCCTCTGTCTATTTGAAGCAACAGACTTGACAAAACAAAGCTTTGAATTTCCCTAAACCTTACTGAAACCCATCGTAACATAACAGTGTCATAATGTGCAGTAAATGTGTGGAAAAATTTGTCATTATCCAGAAGACAGAACAATGAAGTTACATGCGCGAAACTTACTAGTCTGATTGCAAAACTCTTACGGGTTATGAACCAGGAAGAGCAAGAATGGGAGGGATCTCTTATCCCCTGGTCACACAAGGGAGAGTGCCCCAGCCATTTCAAAATCGAACCATAACGCAAAACTGGAGTAAAATAACGTAACTGAGATATACCAGATCAACGTTCAATCCTTCACAATCTTCACGCAGAGATTTGGTACACGTGGGTTATGGATGGCAGGATGTCAGGCCATCATTCAACGTTTCAATAGTGGGTTTGCAACAGAGGTAGCGCTGGAAAGGCAGCGTGTTATGGACAGAGACAGTGCAGGTAATGAAGGCTAGGCCAGCGCTATTCAAGGCAACTCAGACTAGTTTCTCAGGGAAAAAAGGCCACACATCATGGCTCTGATACCATGTTAAATAGACATGGACAACGAGAAAGAATAGGAAATATAAAGCATGCATTACATTTTTTATTGACAAATGATGTATATTTATGGTACATTATGTGACCGTTGGGATTCACATCCCAAGGTCTCTTGGACTGCTTTGTCCATTCGGCTTCCACACTAACCATTTAGGATTAGGTGTCCAACACATGCGGTAAAGGAACGGGAGGACTGCCCCCAAGATCATCGGAGTTGGTGTTGATGAAAAGAATTTGAACGGTGTCGTTCTCTTTCTCTTCAGTGACGGTATCGTTCAAAGATGAACACTCTGAAGGCAATACCGGGTCAACTTCCATATTGACCCTTTGACTTTCGTCTGGTATGGATTCCAAAGGTTCATTTTAAATGATAGGTGCTTCGGTTGACCACAAGGATGGGCCAGCTGGATTTTCAACCGGTGGAGGGATCAGCAAGAGTTTTTGATATCCAGGAGGAAGTTGTAATGGTGAAACCAGACGATTATATAAAACTCTTTTAGCCTCTTCAAGGAAGGGACAACGGTGGACGGCGTGATCGCCTTCACACAACTTACAAGGATGTTTAGGATTCCTTCTTTGTCCATGTGCTTCACTTTCACTGGTTGACGGTGAGCATCCAACATGATTGCCAGAGGTTGATGCTACCGGATGGTGCAAACGAGGAGACCATTCCCTTAAGATTCGAGGGATGCAGGGACAATCTCGGTGATAGTGGTCTCCATTGCACATGATGCAAGGAGATTTAGGTTTTGACTGTGCGGTGTGTGGATTTTTGCTAGACGATACTTGGTTGTTCCCTTTTGATTTTGGTTCCTTTTTCTTCTTTTCCTTTTTCTCTTTATGCTTCTTCTTCTTCTTAGTTACTTGACTTTTATCTTTATTGGATTTTTCAAGCGAAGAGGAAGGAGGAGAAGGAGAATCAGATGAATTAGAAGGTTGGGAGGAAACTCTAGTGTCGTCTAGTTGTTGGTTAGACTGTTGAGGAATTGTGGGATTCTGAATGACAGAGGTAGAGAAGAGCCAGACCGGCAAACCAATTGTCAATCCTGGAAGTGTCAAAGTGGCCATATGGGGTGGACCAACATCTCCCCAAGATAGGAAGGGACTAGGATTTCCTTCATGGGAAAATCCTTGGTTGGTAGACTCCATTTTCTCAACCTAAAGATCAACGGGGGAATTTGTGACGTTATTCCAATTAAAATAAATTTTTAGATGCTGGACACAACTTCTTTTTTCAATTTTAAAGAGTCAAGAAAAAACAAAAGATGACTCTAGTCGCCTTCAATTTTTATTGAGCTCGAAGTGACAAGCGCTCAGAGGACCTTTTTCTTTTAAGGAGTTTGAAAAGGAATAAAATGGACTTCTCTAGAGATCTAGGTAGAGAGGATTACCAAACCAATCATAAAACTGCAGAATACTTTTTATGGTACGGCAGTCAGTCTTCCCGAATGTTGTGTTCGGTGCATTACGATCGATAGGGTGGCAGACACGACTTCTTAAGGATAAAGGATGCAGCCTATTGTGGTCTCCCAATATATACGCGACGGTACGTGGGAGCACAAGTCCGTACTGGCACTTTCCATCTCAGAGTGGAGGAATCACCCAACCAGTACTGAAAGCAACAGTTACCAGGCTTTACGACGCCGGAATACGTCTCTAGCCTAGACCTCTAAATGTTGTGCGTTAAGTTCCAAAGCGTTGTTAGATTCATTGAGATTTATTTTAAGTTGATCTTGCTTAACAATTTTCCTTTCAGGTTCACCACGTGATGTATGTATAATTCCTAAATGCAGTCTAAGATGATAAACAGAGGTTTTATCTTCTTTCAGCAATGAAAATCCTAGCTACTAAAGGGAAGAAATTCAAGCATCTTTCCTTCACAGAGCACAGAGCACACGCTAATATGCACAGTCCTAAATCAAGCCAAGCATTCAAAATGCAAAAGCACATGCATGTATTTGTTTTTCATCTCTCTTAATGTGTAAATGATGCTAAGAAGGCTATGTGCAAAACTAAATTACTTTTAAAGCGACTGTACTCAACAAAATTCTTTTTCAAAATGAAGTGAAAGCAAGAGAGACACTTTGCGATTTTGAAATGGAAATTTCTTTTCGACACTCTAAAACTAGTAATTCAAATCTTATGCAACAATAACTGTATAATCAACTATCTAAAACAATGGGATTTATTTCTAAAACTGAAAATGACAGCTACGACACTTTCAGATCTAGGGATGACAGTTCGACTATGTTACTTTTTGCAAAAGAGAACTAAAACGACGCACAATACATGAAAAATGTTTATAGTTCTTTACACTAAAGAGGCGGAATAATGCAAGAGAAGGGGGTATTCACAAAAGTACATTGATTACACACAGAAAAAACTCTTGAATAAGACTGAAAACAGTGAGAAAAATCCACAGTCGGAGGGTAAAATCAATTCTCCCTGACCATTGCACTTGTTACACAGTGAACTCAGTATGCAGCGCACCTACTCCATTCGGGAAGTGCGATGCATACAAGCCGCCTTGAAGGTAGGGTGCGATGGTTACAGTGCGAGACTTTGAATGAGATTTCACTCACAGTTTGTAGTTTAGTTCAGGTGTTTAAGTTGAATAAGTACAGATCAATGTATGTAAAACACAGGGGTGATCTAAGAGGTTACTAGAGCCACCACTTAGGGCAATTAGATTGCTTGCAGATCTATTGTTTAATTCATAAACAAAACCCAAAGATTGACTGAAGCATCATTGATCTACTTTGCATTTGTATGACAAATGCAGTTCGAAGGCTAGCTGGCTTGACTTCAGGCTCCCTCTGTATGTTTATAAAAGAAACAAAGATAGATAGGCTAACAAGTAATCTAGTCGCTCCCCAGCGGAGTCGCCATTTTGTTATACGGGAATAGTGTCCACACGGATGTTGCTATTCCCACTAAGATGGGTGGCTATCTTAGAAACAAATAATCAAAGTCTACTATTGGTTCCTTTTATGAAAATAGATGAGAGGAGAACCAAGAGGGCCAACCTGAGTCTTGCGCTCGATTTCCTCTCCTTCTTGATAGAGTTTTGCTGCTTGCTTTTTGTTTGCTCAGCTTCAAAAGGACCTGTAGAATCACAAAAACATACTACTATGCAAGAAACAAGGATCTAAGTTCATAAATAATGCAAGATCAGATGTGCATTAACCATATAAACCAAGCACATAAAAACAAAGTACACAAGAATAATGGAAGAAAACAGAAGCTTTATTCAGAGAAAAGCAAAAAGAAGATACAACCATGTGCTCTGACCCAACATCATCCTCTAGCTAGGAAGCCCTTCTTCACCTCAAGCAAAGCTAGATCACCCAACACTGTGAATGTACACCAGAATACCAACAACATTTCTCTATAAGTTACAAAATTCTAGCCTCTGGATCTCTGTGATGAGGGATCCATATATAGATGATTACAGAGAGGTGAGTCATCTTTTGGGATCTTGATTAGTTTCTTCTCTCTGATAGTTCTTTCTTCCACTTGGAGAATGAATATCTCTTAGTCACCCCTGGTCGAAAATGGAGTGGCAAGTGTGAGAGGGGAAGCTTCTGGAAGATTCCATGATCTTCCACCTCGCATTTTTGTCCCTGCCATTTGTCAATTCCCGACCATCGCACCTTACAAAGGAGAAAAATAGTATGCATCACACCCTTACCTTTGGAAGGTGATATGCATCACACCCTCTGCATTGAGCTTTTAGTATGGTCCAGTTTTGACCATTTATGAGCTGTTTTCAGTGGAGAACTTCTGGGAGATGATGTAATCAGTTGACCTTGTTCCTTTAGTCAGTGAAGCAACAATTTTAGGGACTTGAGAGCCCTCAGTTTATGGACATTTTTGATTGGTGTTGAAGTACCCAAAAATGTCTATAACACTACCTTATGATTGCTTATTTTTTTCAAGTAGTAAACTATGTGATTGTCTTCTTACGATCCAATCATTTTGTCCACCAAAAATGCCTTCCCACAATTTGGGTTGTAGTTTCTCTTGATTGGGTACCAAAGGATCACAACTCTTTAGCATAAAATGGAAATCTCATAGATGGGTTTGACTTCTTCAATACCACTAAGCATGCCACTACTATGGTTTCTTTATTCATCTAAATTTTCAACCCGTTCTTTTTTTTTAGAGAATATATAATTCAGATTTTGATTATCTTCCAAACCCCAATTCACTAAGCTACTAAAATAGTTGTTAATCACAATTTCCATGTGGGTTTTTTTTCAATAACATTCGGTTTCTAACATTCAAATTGACACCTATTATAATTTTGAAAATCGATATATCCTCCAACAATATTGGCTGACTTATTTTGGTAATCTTGGGCCCTATTTCCTCCTAATTCTTCTTACACAATCAATAATGCATGTTAAGAACATAATTTGATTATATTCTTTATTGATATATCTTTTAGACCAATTATTAATTTCTCATACTTTCTTAATGTATGGAAATCCTTATTATGAATGTGAGTTTATTTGCATTCTCTTTTAGGGCATGTGAACTTGTGAAGGTCATGCCTATCTTATGAGGCATAAGCAACATGAATGGTATAATCTATCACAAACTTCCTATCAAACATTCTAAAACCTATAAGTCTACTTTATGAGTTTTCCTTCTCATTAATAATGCATGAACATGATGCAAATTCATTATATTAATTATTTCTCATTCTTGCCCTCTTCGAAAGGTGACATGCTCAAGGTAAGTTCAATCAATAATCACCATGAATCCATCTTACAAAATTTCAATCACTTACTCCTTTTTTAACTCATTAAGTCACATAATTATCACTATGTTGTGATTTCATTAACTTTTTCTTCTCATAATTATCTAAATAAAAAAAATGGTCTCACTCGGATTGAAGTTTCAATTCCAAATGTTACTTATGCAAGCCAAAAAAAGCATTTAACACCATCACTAACCGAATAAAAAAAAATTCAATAACCCTTTCCATATTAATAAAACACTTTTACTTGTTGTTCCTTTCCATTAAAGCAAATTGGCATAGTTTTCATAGTGGTCTTTAGTTTCTATGAGTCACTAAATGGTGTGGTGCTCGATAGTTGCTCTGAGTGAGTTTTGATAGCTAATCTTAGGGTTTTTTTTGTTTCACTTACTATTAGGAATTGTTTGGCTTGATGATTGTGTGAGACTAATTAGTGTCAAGGCAGGGGGGACTTCCCCTCCTTCTGAAATGTTTTTGTAGACAAATCTATTTAGTTGGGAGATAAAAGGGATCCACTAGGGGGGTAGCTATATATCTCTATAGTCACCTATTATAGGTGATAAATGGCAAGAAATTTTAAGGGGCTAATGTATTTTGAAGGCTTCAAAAGACCTTATATTTGTAATACCCTCAAATTGCCTGGATGATCATCGTATGCATATGAGAGACCATGCTTTCATATGTAAATTATTGGACGTTGACCTACTAAGAGAGAGTTAGAGAAATGGATTCAATAGAACTGGCAGCCTAAGGGGGAAGTTGACTTAAGATTAGGGATGAATGGTTTATTTACGGCAATATTTTTTAATCTAGAGGATAAAGCCAAATTTTTTTATGGAGGGCCCTATTTCTATAATAATTTTTGGCTCTATATCAGGCACTCAAAAGCTTACTTTAATCTATACAAAGAGGAATTATTAGCAACACTATTTTGGGTATGGCTTTATTCCCTCCCAATCGATTGTTGGATTCTAGAAATTCTGTGAAAATTTTCAAGGTCATGAAATGAGGCAAGAACATGTCTTATTCTTGTTTATGTGCATACATGAATATCTCTCAGTCGTTGTCATAATATATAGAGCTATATTAACAGGGATTCATATGGAATCAACCACTCGATTATGAACATGTACATTTTTCGTGCTACCACCATCACGAGCACGGTCACTTGTTTAGATATTGTCTAATACGAAGGAAGGAGAAAGTTGCTGGGGGAGCACTAGGGACTGAGGGCTTTACCAAGGTTATAGCACTACGACAGAACTAGAGGGGTCAAAATTTTCAACCCTTACAGCAAATGGAGGACAATAATTCCTTCGCGGTCTTGGAGGTGATGGAGGAAGACCCTAACATCCTAGAATATACTCCTATGACTAAAAATTCTCTGGCGTCATCACAAGACAAACAATCCTAGAAGAGTAAATTGGTTGAAGAGGTAATTCACGATGAAGACTCTGACTATTTTGAATTACCATGAATTGAAGAAGTAGTCTCGTTGACAAAGAAATATATGAACGATATTTCAAGAGAAGAGCGAGCCTTGGTCGGTAATTTTAATGGATGCGTAGATCGTGACCTAGAAAATAGCAAAATTATCTAAAGAGCACTGGGAGTGGTATGCAGTAGCCTATATAAACTGGAAAAGTAAATAGAGGAATTCCTAAGGAGAAGGGAATGGGGCTCATTCGATTCAAGATCTAAAGGAGAAAGGGAAAGACATACTATAAAATACTTAACGATAGATCTCAGAAAGAAAGGGAAAAAAATGAAGAAGGAATTGTTGCATAGTATAGGGGAGGATTTAGTTAACTTTGGACATGTAACTACTATTCTAGGTCTTCTTTTCACCCCCTCAAAAACCGTCTTCATGAATATTTTATCATGGAATATAGGAGGTTAAATAGTAAAGATAAGAAAAGATACCTAAGAGATAGGATTAGGATGGTGAAGCCAATGGTTGTAATTTTGCAGGAAACTAAACTTATGGGTGATAAATTGGCCACAATTTCTAATAAATGTTGGAAAGTTTGTAAAACTATGACTCTTGATGTGAGGGGTAGTGCAGGTGGCCTGGAAATTTTTTGGAACCCTCTAAAGGTGTTTTTTCCAAAACTGGATGGCTAGTCCAAGAATATTGATAGGTTGGTTTCATTATCTTGGGAATAAAGAACATGTCTCTTTAATTGTTGTGTATGGTCCTTCTATGGCGAGAGAAAAACTTCATTTTTTGGAGCGAACGTTGGCAACTAAGCAGTTGATAAGTGATTCTTTATGGATCATTGGCATGGATTTGAGAGTTCGTAGACTAGATCGAGAATCAACCTCCTTTAACATGTATATAGAGAAACTATAGTTGGATGATATTCCAACTATTAATGGTCTTCATACTTGGAATAACTGATGGGGAGGAAAAAACCAAATAGCAAGTCAATTGGATAGATTTCTCCTCTTTGAGGAGGTTTTGCATAAGGATGTTTTTGTAGAAGCTGTAATTTTACCATGCCTTGGGTCAAACCATTAGTCGATTAGGCTAGAATTGGACTTAACGAAAGCCCCACAGAATTGGCCCTTTCATTTTGAAATATTTTGGTTACAGGTGCCTAGTTTTGTGGAACTCTTAAACAAATGGTGGTTGGAAATTAACGTCAGAGGTAAGAAAAAACACACACATTTCAATTAAAGTAAAAGGCCTTAAAAATCTAGATAAAAGTGTGGAATAAACAAGACTTTGGTAACACTTCTGAAGATAAGGCTATATTAGATGACTAGATGCAAAGGATTAAATAATGCATGATATTGGAGGGAATATCCCCTAAACTCATAATAGAGGAAGGTTTGAATCTCCATAAGCTGGAAAAACAACGAAAACATGAAGAAATCCTTTGGAAACATAAATCGATGGTTTAATGGCTTAAGAAGGGAGAAAGGAATACCAAAATTTTCCATAATTTTATGCTTCAACATCATCATAATAACCATATATTCTCCATTATTGGAGCTAAAAGGAATAGGAAAATCCTCCATTCGGAAATAGAATATGAATTGGTGCGGTATTATCAGGGTATTTTGTTTGGTTGTTCTCTTAGGAGGCAATCAACTATTAGTTTTATCCTTCAACATATCCCTTAGATTATTAGTAGGGACCATAATGTTTCCTTGTTGAGATTAATATAATTCCAGGAAGTGGAAATTGTGGCTATGAATATTCCTGGGAATAAGTCACCAGGTCTTGATGCCTTTACCTCAGACTCTTTTAAATAATGTTGGGGGTTTCTTTGTATAGAGATATATGAACTGGTGGAAGAAGTGAGACAAAAATTAGTCAATATGTGATTATCGTAATGCATTGTTCTTCACCCTTATTCAAAAAGGTGGACATTCAGAGGATCCTAGTGGTTTTTTCCCTATTTCCATGTGTAACATAACCTATAAAGTTATCTCTATGATAATAGCGAATAGTTTGAAGCCCTTACTTCCATGTTTAATATACATGCAACATATTAGTTTTGTGGAGGGTGGACAAATTATGAATGGCATAATTGCAGCTAATGAAATCATCCACTCCTATGGGTTACCAAACCTCTAGGTATTATTATCAAACTAGATTTCTCTAAGGGCTATGATCAGATAAGTTGGGACTATTTGTTACGATTTTTAGCATCTTTTGGATTCTCAGGAGAGTGGATTTTGTGGGCAGGCTCTCTCATTTCATTTGCCTTCTTGTCAATCTTGATTAATGGATCACCTCTGTCCACCTTCAATTCCTCAAGAGGTCTGAGGCAAGGTGATCCTCTCTCTCCTTTTGTCTTCATTTTGGCTATGGCAGGGCTTGGGATATTATATAAGGAATCATGTTATTTGGGTCATATCTTTGGATTACATCTATTTGGGGAAGGTCTAACTAGTACACATCAACAATTTGTTGACAACGTTATTCTCTTTGTGCTGCCCACTCTCAAGGAGGTGAAGGGAATATAGAAGATTCTACAAAATTTTATGGAGGCCTCCGAAACGTTAGTAAATAATGATAAAACCAATCTCTTCTTTTTTAATTTCCAAGAAGCTATTCAAGGTCATTTCACTAAAATATTGGTATTTATTCATGCACAATTTCCTTCTAAATATTTGGGAGTGACTCTAGTATTATATTAAAATCGGGTATCAAGTTGGGAAGGCCATGTAGAGAGAGTTCAATTAAAGGTCAGTAATTGGACATTTTTGGCCCTTAACTTCGCAGGAAGATTGGTGCTCACTAAATCAATTTTGGAGGCATTTCCAAACTATCAAATGTAGGATATGCCAATTCTGAAAATAGTTCGTAATCACTTTCGATATTATGGTCTGAATTTCTTTAGATAGGTTCAACTAAAGCATGGTGTTGGTCTCTTGTAGGATGGGATAAATTGATCAAACCCAAATCGATAGGTGGACTATTCTTATGTTATCTCAAATTGATAAGTAAATCTTATGGTATGAAAATTTGGTTCCTTTGGGTTAAGGGAGGTATTGAACTCTAGAAATGCATTTGGCTCAGTAAGTATATGCCTTTATTAACATAGGAGGAGCGGCTGTGCTTTGAAGGTCATATTCAAGGATCAGGAATTCAGAATGGGGTGAAGATTTTCCAAGAGATAGTGAGTAAGTATGCTTTTTGGGATGTAAAAGAAGGGAATAAAAATTCTTTTCATGAGGATGCCTCGTAGTGGTTACCCGGTTTGGTAAAGAAAGAGGGTTTCCAACCTATACAAATATTAATTAAATATTTGGGTGCAGAGAAGGTGGCTGAATTTTTGTATCCACTCGATGATCATCAGCTATGTGAATGATGGAAAGATAAAAATGATTAGCATCCTACTGAAGCCACCTATCCACCAGAGGAGTTTTAAAAAGCACTAGAAGATAGATAGATTAGGAGGCCACAAAAGGACGATGTTTTACGATGGGGTTAGCAATCATCTAGTTCTTTCTCTCCCAAAGAATCTTATTCTGTAGTTGTCAGTTTGTCATCCATGGAGAGGGAAATTTTTTGGACGCAGATATGGGTGGGCATGTGGTGGCAAAAAATTTCAACTTTTTTATGGTTAAATTCTTAGAAAGGGATATGAGGGACTATCTTTATGTCACATTTTTTTTCCAGGTGGAATAAACATCAGAGCATATTTTTTTGTTATGTCTCTTTGCAGTTGATATTTGGGAACTTCTTTCGCAGATTTTTGGCTTCATTCGGCCATTTTCGGGAGATTTGAAGGAGATATTGGATCAATGGTATCATTACAAATTTAAAAACCCTATCATTTTGCATTTTGGAAGTTGGAGTTTTGATTTTTTCTTTGGAATATATGAAAAGAATGAGATTTATGATTTTTTGGTACAAAAAGTAGATCAATATCAGTCCTAAAAGAGGTGATTTGTTGAATATTTGGGAAAGTATCCTTGCATCTCCTTGGATTACTGATAATTGGTAGGTGGAGGAATCTGAAGGGACTATTATGAAGGACTTTAATTTTGACCCTTCTATGTCCACTTCACCTTCATCACTGGTGAAAGGTTCACGTTAGTTCATATCAAAATCATATTCTCCACCTCCAAGCTCATTTCCTAATTTGAGTTTTGATGGGTCTTCCAAAGGAAACCTCGGAGTTGTTGGATGTGAGGGAATTTTTGAGATGAAAGGTCCTTTCCATTACAAATCTACACAATGTCGCGTGGGATGAAAAGCAACAATTTAGCCTAGTTTTTGGCCATCGATAGAAGTCTATGTATTGCAGTTAGGGAAGGTTTTTAGTTACTAAATCTTCATGGCGACTCATAGGTCATCAATCATTGTATCCAAAATTTATTAAATGGGAAACCTATTCATAAAATGGTGCACAACGGGCACCTAGAGGATGTGGTTTCCAATATTAGAGCCAGTTACCCAAGTTTGATTATCTTGTAATTCATCATACCCATCGTGAAGGGAATAGGGTGGCGAACACGTTGGATAATTTGGGTGGAAGCATCAAAACCTTACTTTAGATGGAGCATGATCGATTTATTATATGAAGGATGAGCTTATTTGTATACAGTAGTGGGTGGAGTTTGATAAATCTTCCTGGGATGGAAATATCCCCAATGGGGGTGACATTAATGACTCTTGTCATGCCATATTATAATTGATTAACATGATAAAGGTGTGAGTGGAGGGTGTGTTGGTGATCTTTGAATCGTATGCCACACCCTACACTTGGTTATTCCTTGACTTCACGTGGCATAAACATCGTTCATAGAGTTGGGGTCACCAACTTAAGTCTCCTAATATTAAATACTTGGAGGTAGTTGTATTTGGGAGGAGTTGTTATCACTCAAAGGTTTTCTTGGTTGTAGGAAAAAACTCTTAAGGCAAACTCAAACCGCTTTGGGATTAAAATATGGTGCTTCAGTCTAGAGAGGGATTTTTCCTTAACACTGCTACTCGAGGTCACCAAAATAGAAGATCACTAATACGCTCATTGGCTAGATTTAAATTTTAACAGTGATGAATTTGGTTTGGAAAGAAAAGAAAAGGGACCATTGGGCATGGAGTCTCTGACAGAAATAAATACTTGCTAATCACAAGTTATATGAACAGGTCTAAACAAACACAAGATAATCATGATTCCTTATAAAAATTATCGTCAAGGTATGGTAGAAGACTATAGAAAATAAACATAAAAAACAAAACACTGTGATTTTTCAATGATATTTAGGCTGAAAAAACAAATAACTATTTGAATAACATGAATTTGAGCAATTCCACACGAATTCTAATTCATCCAGCTTTATCCAAATATTGAAGGTTAATGGTCAAACGAGTAACTAAGTAGAAAATAAACATGGTAGAAAAATAGACAGGAAATCATTCACACATGAATCTTTGAAAATGCACATATAAGATTGCTTATAGAAAAATATATTGATCTTCAAAGTCTATAGAAATACACAAAGATTTTTCTTTTTCCAAAAATTTTGAACCATTGGTTCTCTTTCATGATCAACTTTATAGAACATTACAGAACTGAAATCATGTTTCTAGGAAACTTTAATTACAATAAACATTAATAAAATCTAAATCCCTAAAACTATGATTAAATGCATGTACATATAAAACTTTTAAAATATTTCTTCTTGAACCACAAGGGATTCGAACAATAACTGGAGAATATGTTGAAATCAATGACTAAAACCACCTGCTAATATTCTACAATGAAATCTGGAAGTGCTATGTTTTATCATGACCAACCTTCTTATCGTTACCTCCAAAACATACTTCTTTTGATTGCTAACAAATTAATTGGCAACATATATTAGGAGAAAATATCATAGAGTGTTGCAAAATAATCTGGCAGTGCCTTCTTAAAACATAACAAACTAGCACTGACAAATCAATTGTTATCTCTTTGCGAAAAAATGTTAAAGTGAATGCTGAAAAATTAATTGGTAGCATGGTTCAGAAAATCTTACATGAGCTACTCTGTCGCCCTCAGAAAACGTTCTACCTCACTAGTTTTATTTGGTTTCATCCTTTTAGTCTTTCTAGCCTTGGGGACCTGATTTATTTTCCTTTGATGTTTTTACTTCTTGGAACTTGAAGGTTTCTCTTTGTTTATTAACAAATCTTTCAGGGGTATGTCATCTAGGTTAATGATCTGGTTTTCTAAAGCAGGTTTTTCTTTCATATTAAACGTAAGTCTAATCTTGTTTATAGGCCTAGTATGAAGCTTTCTAACCTCATATATTTCAACTAGAGTGGATTCATTTACAATCTCCCTTTCCTTTGTTTCAATCTGACCCTCCCATGTTTCGCTAAATTGATTCTTTGTAGCTTCCACCTATTCTTCTGGTAGCTCAAGATATGGATCTCGAGGAGGATATAGGGCTTTTTCCTCCACAACCCTTTTACCCTTTCTTATGTAAACCCTTTTAAACTCCGGAATTGGAACAAGGGTTTATGTTTTCATGTTCAAGGAGGATTTCGTTTTGTAATGGTTTGGAAAAATGAAGTACCTTATTTTGGCATGTGAGAAGTATAAACAAGCTTCTTTTGTTTTATCTTCCTACTACTGGTTTTAGGTTTGTGGGAGACCGACTCTACAAACCCTCCCCAGGAAAAAAAAAAATTGTTCCCATGTTCGACCTATCTTCTTAAAATGATTAAGTATTAATATCTTGGTCATAGATTTATGAAAAATAGAGTGGGAAGATGACTTTGGCCTAGCCTAATGTTGGAAATAATACTGAGAGGGGGGGTGAATCAGTATTATCACATTAATAAAACTTTTTCATTTCCAAACTCTGATTCATATATGCTACTTCCACAACTTCTTATGATTAAGTTAATTGATCTTCAATGAGTGCATTAGAACATTATCAACCATATTATCAGTTAACAGATGCAGTAACATAGAATAGATCATCACACATAAGGCACACACATGAACACCATGATATAAGGTGGAAACCCAATGCGGAAGAAAACCACCTGCTGCAAGTCATCTCAATCTTCTTCTTAATAAGAAAATCCTTTTACAATATTTGTACTGGTGCAGTCTTATACCAGTACGGGAGCTACAACCCCCTTTGCTCTTGTACTAGCTGATCCATTTACTAGTACGCAGGCTACTACCTTCTACAATGCTCCAAAGATTTCCTTTAGCTCTTGTACTAGCTTAGATACTAGTACGTAGGTGCTGACCTACAATCTTCTCTCCTCCAGGTACCACGTTTCATCAAATTTCAGACTGGATACACTGAAG
>APFE030490524.1:68876-87367 GCA_000404065.3 Pinus taeda
GGCGTCTCCGCACTGCACCTTCTGTGGCGTCTCCGCACTGCGCCTTCTGTGGCGCCTCTGTGGCGTCTCTGCACTGCGTCTCTGTGGCGTCTTCGCACTGCGCCTTCTGTGGCGCCTTCGCACTGCGCCTTTTGTGGTGCCTCCGCACTTCCGCAGCTGCAGCGCTCGAGAGATAACCCTTCACAGATTCGCTTTCCACTTCACTTTCATATAGATCGAGCTTTTGAAACAATAACCCAATATTTCAGATCTTAAGATATTCAACCCAAAAGCATACACAAGCCAAATGATCTCCTTTGCTTTATATAGGCAAGCTCTTCCTTAAATCATGGACCAATACCACGGCCAAAACCATAGGATCAAAAACTGTGGGACTAATACCATGAACCAACCATGAAAGTGCGTGAACTTTTCTCCACATGAAATAAAATTTTCTCTGCATAAAATTCCGTGAACTTTTCTCTACATGAAATAATCTTTTCTTTGCATAAAATTCCGTGAACTTTTCTCTACATGAAGTAAACTTTTCTCTGCATAAAATTCCGTGAACTTGAAAATAACTTTGCTACACTATAATTTATCATCTGAGTGATTTTCCAGTCTCATTAATAAAAAAATTTGCATATTCATATGCACTTGGACAAATATGTGTGCGAGAAACTTGAAATGGTACATACACATTCTATGGTAATGCCCTTCATAATTGAAATACCTTTGAATGACATTCAAGGTCTCATTCCAATCAGTTTTGAGCTAGGACCTATGTACACCTAAACACAAGGGTTTATCTTTATGTTCATCCTTAAAAAAAACAAAATATTGATACTTGCCAAGGTTCGACTCTTGAACTAATGATCCCCATTTACCGAGAGGCTTGTAGCCTCTATAATTTTTTCCTCTGTGAGTGGGACGAAAATGTTAGTCATGCTAACATTTTGCCCGTCGAACCCTCTAAAAAAGCTTGAATCACTCTTTCATGATAACCATCACACTTGAAACAAAATGTCTCCTAGCCTGCTTGTCGAAATTGTTCCCAGAGTTCCAAGATGGCTTAGAGGATTTCATGGCCTTCTGGCTCTCCTTTGTGTAAATGAACGCCCTTCCCCATGACTGCTAACAATATACAACAAAATCCATGGAGAATGAGAAAATAGTGGCATTCATCTTTAGAAAATGAGTAAGGAAAAGTTCATGAACCTTATTTTGTGTTGTGAAGAACCCAATTTTCTGACTGTTTGGTTGGAATGTGTTGTCGTTGCTACAACACCCTCCAAAATTACACTACATTCAAATTTTGGAGCCTACTTTATTGTCGTATCAAGTATTTCCTTAGTCGTCAAGTGTCGTTTCATGTAATCCTATATGTTTCAAGTGTTCTCAACTGTCGTTGCATTGATTAGAACATTGTTGGTGTACTTCATGGCCATAAGATATTTGTTGTTCTAAAACGACACTTTTTGGTCGTATTTACACACACTTCACCTGTTGTGTTTGGGAATGTTTGTAAAGTGGAATTTTTATGTTTACTTATCATTGTTTGAGATTGTAGAAGTTTTATTTATGGCTTGGTATGTGTTAGACTCAATCTTATGTCTAAAATCATCGTGTTCACCCCTTTTCCTATGTTATAGACTTAGACAAATTTTGGTTTCAAAGAAAACCCATGAAGGCAAAGAGCGCATGAGTGAAATTTGAAGCCTTGACAAGGAAAATAACACTCCTTAAGCCCTTTCCCCTTCCTCATTCTGAACTATGCCTTTTTCAGAAACCATGTCTTCCTTTGAGTGCACTCCTTTGACCTAAAGGAATACACCCTCCTTGAGTGCAGCCCAAATGCCTGAAGCTCCACCCTTCAGCCTTCCACAATGTGCCACGCACCCTCTTGACCCTTTGAGAACATGAGTGCACTTCAAAGCCACACAACTTCATTATTTAGCCTTTACACTTGTGCCATACACCCTCATGGGCCTCTTGAGCATATGAGCACAACCCAAAGGCCCAAAGCCTCCTCCTTTAGCCTTCAGGAGTGTGCCCTACACCCCCTCTTCTCTCCCTTGAGTGCACAATGCACTTGGTAAGCTCAAATTCTTTCCCCTTTGTCCTTAAGACTTCCACCATATTCCCTACGTTTCTTTCCTCTTCCTATTGAGTGCATGTCGATGCCATAAACTCTCCTTATTTCATCCCTGAAGCCTTTAGAAGTGTTCCCTTGAGCCCAGAAGCTCTCCTTGTCCATTTTAGGTGCACTGATCAGGCATGAATAGAAAATATGCATAAAACATGTTATAATAGGATATTTTTAGGCTAATGGTTGCTTGTCATGAGTGATTGCAGATAGAGGTATTCCAAGAACAACATGGAAAGTATGCATTAGGAAGATGAGGAAAATAAGGCAAACAACGGAATTATTGAAGAAAAAAAAACACATTGAAATCTTGATGATAAAAGAACTCGAAATAATTCATTGGATCAAATACCCTTTGAATGGTGAAGACATCAATGATCAAAAGCTGCATGAAGAACAAAGACATGAGTGGCAGCCATGTCACCACAGAAGAAAGTCCATGTCATCAGTCACTATTAGTCCCGATCATCAAGGATAGTGAAATGTTGCGTCTTTATTATATGATGATGTGGAATTTATGATGTAATCATTGTAAAGACAAATAATTGGAATTCCAAGAGTCATGTATGGACAAAAGAGTCATGGAAATCCAAAAGACATGCAATACCAAGAGTCATATGTAATTCCAAAAATCATTTGGAAGTCCAAAGGTTGTATAATTCTAAAGATCATTAGGATTTGGAAAGTCAAGAGTCATGGGGATGTGAAAGGGCATGCCTCATGTTATAAAAGGATCCTCATTACTCATGTAAAGGACTTTTAACCTTGGATTCTCCCAAAAGGCATTAGAGAGATAGGGTTAGTACTTTTGGGGAGCAAGAAGTGGCTCTAACTCTCCACTATTGGGGCTAGTGATGTTCATTGTATTTATGTATCTTGGAAAGTTTTCTTAATATTGAAGCGTTTCAAGCCAGCACATTTTCACACATGAATTTTGGATGTTTCTAAGACTACTCATTGGATGTTTATGATTCACTTTTTCTTTCAAATGCATTAGAGTAATTGAACTATTTTGGTGACTTCAGTACTTAAGTTATTGAAATGTGTTGTAATGTTTATAACAATCATCACATCTCTGTGAAATATTTCGCTTGATGTTAAACGATCCTTTCTCATTATGTGTGAATCCATTAGGGTAGTACTATTACTTCTCTCTTAGAGGCTCACTTTTCTTCCCCTCTGCAGTGAAAGAAACTTGATTCACCTACAATAGAATAGTCACAAGGCACATTCACTTGCTAATTTAAAAGAACATGTGTGATTCTCTCTCTTGCTAAAATCTAAACCCAAGGTGTATTTTTAAGAAAATGGTAGCTAGGTCATATTTCGGATGGGAATCCTACAAAAAATGGTGTGATGTCTAATTAGGACCTAATGTCAGGGAGATCCCTTGTATGTTGGTGGTATCCAACACCATCAACAAAATTATGACAAGTTATTCGCTTTATGTCTTAATCATCACAGTGGTCCCTTGTAGTAGATTCATAATGATTAGACATTGTAACTTAGGATAAAATCATATCAATCATCAGCCAAGTACCTCACACAAATCACTAAATCATGTCACTAACGTTTGTTTTGTCAGTGCCAACTCTCAGTGGATGATAAGTTCGCTAATCATTAATTTGGAAGTGCCTTCGTAAAAAAAAATGAACATTACTGTTGTTGTTTGATTTGTCAATGATTTCCTTTATTTAATTTTTGAACCAGTGCTAACAAATTAATTGTCAATGCCTTTGAATTTAAACAAAATAAAAAATTAAAAAACTGATCCAAGCTCCTGAAACTTTTATCTTGAATCTGAAACTGTGATAACGACTAGCTCCAACAGGGATGTTGTCACCTTATGAGGCAGTAAAGAACCCCCATAGGCTAAATGCCTAGTACAACATTATTAGGAACTTTGAAGTGTAAAATAAAAAAAAACTTAAGTACAAATTTTTTGAATTATTTGAAATACAAATTGACTCCACGCTAATGGACCGAATTTTCTTTTCCAAATTTATTTATATTCATACTCTGAAAATTGAAATAAAATATGCTTTTCACACTTTGGTAATCACTTATCCAAATATTAGAGTCTTCTCTTCGGGCTTCAAATTATTCAAAATGTTATCCAAACTTGCAATTATTTCAAGTTAAAATGGATATATACAATGAAATAATGAAATTCCATTTTTCAAGAGAGATATTCTTTAAGAAAATGTCCATTTACTAGACCTCTAGGAAAAACTTCTCCTTTCAAGTCTTGTAGAATGAAGGTGTTCTTACCATGAAATGCAACAATTTGATAAGGGCCCTTCCAGATATGGTCAAATTTACCATGTTTTCCTTTATGTTCAATTCTAGTATCCCATTTTAGAACTGTATCATGAATATGAAAATTATCCTCCTTGGTGTTTTTGTCAAAAACCCTTTTCATCCTTTCTTGAAAAAGTTGAGCCTAATCATACACCTTCTCCCTCATTTCCTAAACTTCAATAAGTTGACTTGTCCTTCTTTGGATATAATTGGTCTCTTCCTCTTTTTCCTGCAAATACTTCATAATTGGTATCCCTAGTGAAACAGGAAAAGTCATTTATCTGCCATATACCAACTGAAAAGATGTATTCGCAATTGATCTCTTATTACTGATCCTATCTAAACATAATGAAAATTTCAATTTTGAGTGCCATGCTTTCTTGTTATCGCCACTATTAATTTTATGATGATCATGACCAAGCTCTTCTTTGATGATTCTGCTAGTCCATTACCTTGAGGGTAATAGGTTGTGGAATGACTAAGGTTTATATTATAATCATCACAAAATTTGATCATCCTCTTAGAATTGAAAGACTTTTCATTATTAATTATAATTCTTCTTGGGATACCAAATCTAGAAATGATGTTTTCTAAAAATTGAACAACAACAAGGTTAGTATCTTTCTTGGTTGGTATAGCTTTGATCCACTTTGTGAAATAATTTGTCACAGTCAAAATCCATTTGGGTTGTCTTGAGGATGTTGTATGAATTTATGCAATAAAATCAAGGCCCCATTGCTAAAATGATGCCTCAATAGAAATGGGATTTAATTCTAAAGATAGAAACTTGGCTTTTCCTTCAAAAAATTGACATTTATGATGTGTGGCCACCTCATTTCGAACATCTGAAAAAATTGTAGGCCAATAAAAAAGCATGCCCTTAGAATTTTATTGATAGTGGCCTTCCAATAATGATGGCCCCCACATACACCCTGATGGAACTGCTTCATCATTTGTTTCAATTCATTTTCAATTAAACAATTAAACAATATACCTTATGGGCCCTTCCAAAATAAATATTCATCCAAAATACAAAATTTCGTATTTTTGAGTTTTAAAAATTTGGCTAAAGTCTTACTAGTTCCAGGTGGATCTTGTAAAATCTGAAATACATAAATAACATCACTATACCATGAAGAATTTTTGAACTGTTTAGATACCGTATTTTTTTCTATCATCAACATCATTTGAGAGCTCTAAAATGAGTTTTATTCCAAGAGTGTCACAATTTGTTTCAGTCATCAATTTGGCTAGACCTTGACCCTTGATCAGTGGTTGGCTTGATTTCTAATTCATATTATAGCGACTTCTCTATAAACTTCCCCCCTTCTACCATCACTGCCCAGTTGACTTGAAACATATTTTACCACATTGTTGGGCATGTAAGCAACAATATGATAATGTAGGACATAAACTCTAAAATCCTTTAATTCCTTTACCAATGCATATACCTGCTTTTCTATGGCGTCATATTTTAGCTTGGATTCTCGCAATTCCTTGTTGAAAAATGGTATGGGCTATTTGTAATAATCGTAATTCTTTTGAAGCAAAATTCCCAAAATTGTATGTTCAAAAGCAAAGGAGAAAACCATAATATCCTTTGAAAAATATGGTCTAACTAGGACAGGGGTCTGAGTTAGAGCACCTTTAATCCCTTCAAACGATTCTTTAGCTGAGGTTGTCCATTTAATTTCACTATTTTTCTTCAACATATTAGTAATAATCTTTGAAAGTTCAGTGAAATTAGGAATGAAGCTTCTCAAAAAGTTTACCTTACCAAGAAAGAATCATATTTCTTTTTTACTCCTCGGAAATTCAATTTTCTGTGTGTTTCTACTCTGTTGGGATCAACTTGAATATCATATTTCGACACCATGTGACCCAACAAATTTCCCTCCTTCATAGAAAAAGTTGACTTTTTTCGGATTCAAGGAGACACCAATTTTTCTACATTTTGAGGAAACTTGTCTGAGATGTTTCAAATGATCAGTTTCAGATTCATAATAAACTGTTATGTCATCAAAATAAGCCACAAAGTACTTATCATTTTCCATAACAAATGTTATATCCATTTCCCTCTGAAATGTAACGCCAAAATTCAATAGACCAAAAGGCATCTTTGAGTACATAAAATTACCCCAAGGAGTCACAAAAGCAGTCTTATCTTGGTCCTTCCGATGCACTAAAATCTAATTGTACCCCAAAAAACCATCCAGCATAGAAATTTTCTTAGCTCTAACTACACTCTGCAGTCTATGCTCCACTTTAGGTAGGGGAAATTTTCCTTCAAAGAAACCTTATTTAGATTTCGAAAATCTATGCACAAGATGATTTCTCCACTCCTTTCAAATTGCAATAAGTTTAGGAATCCACTTAGAAAAACTCAATGATACAAATATATTGGTAGAAAGAAATCTTTTCACTTCTTTTTCTATTAATCGCAGCAACATTGGATTCATACTTCTAAGCATTTGTTTTAAAGGTTTCTCATTCTCTTTGAGTGGAATAGTATATTGGATGATAAATTCTTCATAAACCTTTAAATTCTTGTATCTACAAGAAAAAACATCTGAAAATTATCTCAATAATTCTACATATTGTTGTTTTTTTCTTCACTCAAAGAATTAGAAACTTTAACAAATTTAGGATCTTCTATTCCCAAATTATAATCTTGCATGTCACTATCAACAGGAAAAATCTTAGTCTTAATAGCAACATAAATACTATAAAACATCCTTTCTAAGGGGACCAAACCTCTGGGAATAAGATTATTTGATGCAGGAGCATTCAGCCCAAGAAAATCAATGGAATTTAGTAGACATAGGGGGTCTTGTGTTTTCAAGAAAATAGGTTCCTAAGTAAGAATTAATATAAATATTTAGGCATTTGAGTGATTTTAATGACAATAGGAATTAATTAGATACTGTGAGACATGTTTGTAAATGTTCTCGAATGTAGGAGAACATGAGAGGATTAGGATTAGTTAGGAATTAGTTTAAAGAAACTATTGAGCAACTGTAAAGAAACTATTTCTAATGTATTGAAAAGAAAAAAAGAGAGAGGTTTGAGGAGTCATTTAGCTAGTTAGCTAGCCACCCAACTAGGGAGAGTGTCTATAAGCCTACAGGAAAGGGAGGGAGAGAGGCCATTGTAATCAGAAGATCAGGCTGGAGAGACAGAGTCTCATTGCGTAATCAATTGTGATTTGTTTATATATAGGAGAACTCAATTCTGAGTTCGAATGAGTGTTTTAATGTTGAATGATGAATGATGTATTGAATTGGAATTCAATATAAATGCGTGTGCAGACAGGTCGAGGCAAATACACAGTGGAGTAAAAGAGGTAGAGGAGGGGAACGAACTGTAGGTTCGTAATGGACCTTTGAATATATTAAGGGATCAAGAAATGATCTAGGACGAGATCAATCAAATGAGCATGAGAGAGTAGTCCAAAAGGAGACACGTAGTGAAAAAAAAAATAACAGAAACCATTAAGGAAACCCCAAAAACCATAGAAGAACATAAGAGATCGCATAAAAACCCAAGAAAAGAAGCACACGAGGAATTGAAGTATTGAGGCTCAAGGACCATTGGATCTGGAAAATCAATGGTTGAGATTACATTGCATTGATGGAGTCATTTTAAAAATGATCGGAACCATGCCTTAAAGAGTTGCGATGAGCGATCGTCGATTGATCATGGATCGTTGGATCGGGACCAGATCTAATCACAAGTTTCAAGTCGGAGGTGCCGAGGGATAGCGACAGTGACTTAGTGAGGTTGCGATATCGCCGATGGCGATAAATCGACGATCGGAGTTCGGGCTTATCGGCATGCAAAGGAATGCGACTAAAGGGTGGACTCGACAATGTTATGAATGTGGGAGGAAAGTATTTGAAATCTGCTATATGTGTTCAGAGCGGGATTTCAACATAATTCCATGTAATTATGATAAATGTGTTGCCAAGCCTTTTTAAGGTTAAAACATATATTTATGCCTCCGATAGTCACATATCAAAGGAAAGGGGCGATGATATATATATGTGATGCCGCGAATGGAGCGACCGTTGATTGCGATAAAGTTTAACCTCGGGGTCTGTGCAGAGGCCGTACTGGTGCGGAAAATGTTAGTTTTGTGTATATTTCCTTTGTAATTGGATTATAAGGGATTTAGCACCAGTATGTGGTTTTGTATGTTAATATATATGTAACCAAGGTTATGAGAGGGAAGGTTATATATATGCGAGCTTAAGGGGTTATGATAAGGATTCCGAAGGGTGATTAGAGTCCCGATAAAGGGTTTAAGTGCGGTGATTGAGTTCCTAATATAGGAACTGATAAAGAGGGCCTTAACCATTTTATGGTAGAAAATTTGACTCCCAAGAGAGTTAAATACCTGGGACTAAGTTGCTTATGTGTATATAAGCATATTATGGGTGTAAGCAGGGGTAACCCTGCATTAATTGGTATCAGAGCAAGTTAAAAGCTCTTGTAGAAAACTTAGAACAGAGTTGTGTTTAAGCTGTTTATGCAGGCAAGAGAAGATCAAATTTTAAACTGATAAACAACAAGCACATAGGGATAAAAGTGCAGCAGAACTTGTAGATGCAAGAAGACAGGGAACAATCCATTCAAGGTGCGGGAGAATGGTGGAACAAGATCATGCAGAGATCTTGAAGGTGAGATGACATGTTTTATTTCAAATTGAAATTGAAGATTGTGGTTGCAGATGAAGTATCTCAACAAAGGATAGCAAGAGATGTTGTGAGAGGAGAACCTGATGTGTTCTTGAAGGCAAATTAAGGAAAATACTCTGAAGGAGAAGTGGCAGTGAACCTGAAGAATCCAATTGAAGGTTGGACAAAGAGGATAAGATTATTCTCAAAAGGGAACTGAGAAGCAAGATTTTGAAAGATTGGGAATGGTTTTGTTTTAAATATCATTGATATGTAGGTAACAACAATTAGTGAAGCATCTCAACAAGAAAGTCACAACCTTAAGAGCAGTGATGAAGGAAGGTAGTAAGGGTTTGTAAGAGAATGTGGTCAGAACCTAATATTTCAATTGTGATTGAAATACAAAAGGATAGTTGTGTTCTTAAAAGGTGCATGTGAGTTAAAGCCTAGAAGGAGTAGAGAGAAGTGCTCAAAGGAGGTTCCAGAGATAGAGAACCAAGTACTTGCCAAAATAACAAGTACAGAGGAAAGCTTGGTGAGATAAGTTGCAACAAGGAGGAATTGTTGTTACATAGGCCTTAATACAACTCATAGTGAATGAATGAGGAACTCATAGATGTGGAGAAGAATATGACTACTAATAGTCATAACAGAGGTCCTAAGGAAGACCATAGCAGAATAAAGATGAAAAAAGAGGTTGCCAAGGCAAATGGAAAGAGGACGAGCCAAGAAGAGTTTGATAGAGAGAAAGCTTAGATAGGTGTCCAGATTGAAGTATTGATGGAGATGCTGTAGAGAACTGATGAAGGCTAGAAGCATGGTTGGACCATGAGAAGAAGAGTGAAGTGGCAGAAGCTACAAGAGAAAAGAGATTAGCGGGTGAGTTTAGAGTTGGCAGAAGAGTTGAGAAAGATTGAGCAAATGATTGTTCAATTGGAATCAGAAAAGCTTAGAGAAGTTGAGTTGGAAATGGAAGTGTTCATTTGTAAACCAGAAGAGGGTAAAATTTAGGGAGAAGGAAAAGTCTACACTGAAGAGACAGATGAAGAGTGGATATTAGGAGAAGATCCCATGGACTATTGTGATAGTTCTAGATAGCCTGAGGAGATGCTGACAGGAGATGAAGTTGAACCTGAGAAACTAAATCATGTAGAAGATTCAAAGCAGCAAAGAAGTTTGATAACTGTAGAAGCAATAGAGACCACTAGGTCTTGTGATTTTGAAATTAATGATTTGTGGGTGATTGCAGATACGTCACAGGAGGATGAACAAACTTTACAGTTTGTCAAAGAGAAGGAGCAGAATCAGAAATCTGTTCAGATCAAGACTGAGATGGCAAGACCTCGGAGCCAAAAGGAGACAAAAGAGTCACTTGGAAGTAGGAAGCAAAATGTTAAAGCTGTCATAGAGGAGGAATAACATCTACTAAAGGATGTTAGAAGAGGTGAATTTACACCAAGGATGCACTTGGAAGACATAATGAAGGAGATGAGTTTGCTATGTTCAGTAAATCTGATCATGATGATCTGGTAGAAGAAGAAGGTCCATTTGATGATGGATCGACAAAGGATGAAGATGAGGAGGATTTGATGATTGATTCATCAAATGAGATCATGAAATCTCATGGGTTTAAAATTGACAAATTGTGTGTGAATGCAGGTATTGCAGAAGACAAACCATCCTATGGAATAGTCTTGAATGAAGCTGAAAGATGCCAAGACAAGTATGTTGATGACTGTCTTTCGAATGAAGAAATAGTGTCACCAATAAGTTATACTTGTGAAAAATAAGAAGATAGTGAGGATTGTATAGGACTTTTGGGAGAGCTTCCAAGTGAAATGATAATGTTGTGGTGAGAGTTAAGTATTTTGGAGGAAAGGCTAGAAAACTAGTAAGCAACCATTAAGGTTGTAAAATCAGAACTGAATGAGGGTGGAGAAGTTTGCCACGATGGGCAAGGATAGAGATTGTTTGAAGATGAGATGGAGGTTATTAAAGAAAAAGAGGGTAAGGGTGAAAGGGAGGCAGTAAGGATAAAATAATCTCAAAGAAGAGGTAGCCAGCAGCAAGCTAAGGATGAAGAAGTTCACTATAATGAACAAAGGCAGGAAGACATCATTGGAGCAGATGATGTGGAAGAGAGACTAGGTGACAGTCTCATGAATTTTGCTGAGAATTCAAAACAGCATACTGATGTGCTGATAGAGGAGAAGAGAACAAAGCAGCAAGATGAATTGTTTTCAAGGAGAGAAGAGGCACCAAGGCCTTATGTTTTGGACTTTAATAATTGGTTTGTGAATGCAGATTTTGTTGTAGATGTTGAGGAATATTTGATGCAAGAAGTAGAAACCACGAAACAGAAAAGCATGAAGATGTAAAAGTTGGAAGAAAGAAACAATAATCTGAAGACCAGAGAAAGAGAAGACGTGTACCAAACCAAATATGTGTTGGACTTGGAGATAGAAGAATTGTGGCAGTTAATGATGACACAACTCAGATGGAGGAAGCTGATGACAGAAGGAGGGATCAATCGGAAGGTGAAGCTGATTGAGAAGGGAAGAAAAGAAAGGAGAATGAGACAGAAGATAGCAAACATGCGGCAGCAGCAAAGGAGTAGAGAATTTGGACTTTTACAAACTAAAGTTTAGGAACCTGGAGGTTTCCTATTACCATATGGCAACACATGATCAGGGGATCATGAATGTTTTCAAGCTTGGGAGTCTAATGTAGGAGAATTCAACCCAAGAAAAGTAATGTAGTTTAGTAGACATAGGGGGTCTTGTGTTTTCAAGAAAATAGGTTCCTGAGTAAGAATTAATGTAAATATTTAGGCCTTTGAGTGATTTTAATGAGAATAGGAATTAATTCGATATTGTGAGACATATTTGTAAATGTTCTCCAATGTAGGAGAACATGAGAGGATTAGGATTAGTTAGGAATTAGTTTAAAGAAACTGTTGAGCAACTGTAAAGAAATTGTTTCTATTGTATTGAAAGGAAAAAAAAAAGAGAGGTTGGAAGAGTTAGTTATCCAGTTAGCTAGCTAGCCAGCCAGGGAGAGTGTGTCTGTAAGCCTACGGGCAAGAGAGGGAGAGAGGCCATTGTAATCAGAAGATTAGGCCGGAGAGACAGAGTCTCATTGTGTAATCAATTGTGATTTGTTTATATATAGAAAAACTCAATTCTAAGTTCGAATGTGTGTTCGAACGTTGAATGATGAATGATGTATTGAATTGGAATTCAATATAAATGCGTGTGAAGACAGGTCAAGGCGAATAAACAATGGAGTAAAAAGAGGCACAGGAGAGGAACGAGCCATAGGTTCGTAATGGACCTTTGAATCCATTAAGGGATCAGAAATGATCTAGGACAAGATCAATCAAAGGAGCATGAGAGAGTAGTCCAAAAGGAGACGCGCAACGAAAACAACAAAGAACAGAAACCATTAAGGAAACCCCAGAAACCACAGAAGAACGTAAGAGATCGCGTAAAAACCCAAGAAAAGAAGCAGACGAGGAATTGAAGTATTGAGGCTCAAGGACCATTGGATCTGGAAGATCAATAGTCAAGATAAAATTGCATCGGACGAGTCCTTTTAAAAGTTATCAAAACCGAGCCTTAAAGGGTTGCGATGAGCGATCGCCGATTGATCGTGAACCATTATATTGGGACCAAACCAACGGTCCAGATCTAAATGCAAGTCGCAAGTCGGAGGTGCCTAGGGACAACGATGGTGACTCACCAAGGTTGTGATATCACTGATAGTGATAAATCAACGATTGGAGTTCGGGCTTATCGGCATGCAGAGGAATGCGACTAAAGGGTGGACTCAACGATGTTATGAATGCGGGAGGAAAGTATTTGAAATCCACTATATATGTTCAGAGCGAGATTTCAACATAATTCCATGTAATTATGATAAATGTGTTGCCAAGCCTTTTTAAGGTCAAAACATATATTTACACCTTTGATAGTTGCATATCGGAGGAAATGAGCGATGATATATATATGTGATGTCGTGAATGGAGTGACTAGTGATTGCGATAAATTTTAACCTCGGGGTCTGTGCAGAGGCCGTACCGAGGCAGAAAATGTGATTTTTGTGTATATTTACTTTGTAATTGGATTATAAGGGATTTAGTGTTGGTATGTGGTTTTGTATGTTAATATATATGTAACCAAGGTTATGAGAGGGAAGGTTATATATATGCAAGCTTAAGGGGTTATGATAAGGATTCTGAAGGGTGATTAGAGTCCTGATTGAGGGTTTAAGCGAGGTGATTGAGTTCCGTAATATAGGAACTAATAAAGAGGGTTTTAACCATTTTATGCTAGAAGATTTGACTCCCGAGAGAGTTAAATACATGGGACTAAGTTGCTTATGCGTATATAAGCATACTGTGGGTGTAAGCAGGGGTAACCCTGCATTATTATTACTTAACTGGATAATTTCTTTTCCATCTATAGTTTTCATAAAAACATTTGGATATGTAATCACATCTATACTTACATCTTCACTTTCATCAATAGGAGTACACAAATTCATCATCCATTTCTATGAATCTCTTAATATGTTGGTCATCCTAAAAAACTATCAATGATTGATATTGTTTGCAATAAAGGGCCTATCTCTAACATTTATTTCATACTTCTTATTTTGATGAATAGGAATTTCAAAAGCACTAGCATTAGTAGGTAGAGAATCTACTATACCATTTTTTTGTTTGG
This sequence comes from Pinus taeda, assembly GCA_000404065.3. Classification (NCBI taxonomy): domain Eukaryota; kingdom Viridiplantae; phylum Streptophyta; class Pinopsida; order Pinales; family Pinaceae; genus Pinus; species Pinus taeda. The sequence continues at coordinate 82,706 of APFE030490524.1, forward strand.
AAATGATTGAAATTTTATGATCTACAAATAAGTTATTGAACAAATCCCATAATTCATTTATATATGTCATTATTATGGGATTTTTAGTCTGATATGTACCTTTGAATTGATTTATCACTAGCAAATAATCTCCAAAGACAATTTTTTTTTTGTTTTTTGTTCTCTAATTAGATTCAATCTAATTTTTAGAGCCTCATACTTTGCAATGTTATTGGTGCATTCAAAATACAATTTAAAGGAGTGTAACTGACTGCTACAATCTAGTGGAATGATCCTAATACCTGCTCTTGAATCAACCTTGCAAGTGGAGCCATCAAAATGCATGTTCCACAACCCCTTATCATCAATTGTTTGTACTTTTTCTTCCTACACTTTATCTTCAACATGTTGTTGTTCTTCTTCCCCAAGTTAAAAATCGTTATAGAAAATTGCAGAACCAAGGTCAGTTTCAAATACATAAATGGGATGATTATCAAGTTGGGATTGACTACTAACCATATATTCCATTTGAACCTCTCTACACAACCTTCTCTATTCACCAAAAATTGGGATAGAGGCAAAATTCATGTCCATGTGAAGAGTGCCCCCAACTTGGCTACCCATGACCATGATAACAACATTCCAAACTGAGTTGCAATATATGCTACTACCACATTGATCATCATACCCTTGGTAGGGATTTGAGTGATTATCACAACAAGGTCCTTGATTAGTCCCAAACATTTGACCTTGCTTGAGTGAAAAGAGAATAAATCTTTCTAAGGTTTGGTGATATCAAGTCCTAAATTTTCCATGACAAATTTGGGCATCAAGTTATGTGGTTCTCCTAATTCCATCATAGAATTATGGAGGATCATGTCATGAATGTTAAAACTGATATAAAAAGGAGGAACATCATCATTTACTTCAGTTACATGAGGACCAAACACAAATTTAGGAGCATCATCTTGTATGTTTAGGAATCTTGAGCATTAATATTCAATGATTGATCTTCCTATGATCCCTTAATCATTTTAAAAATTTGTTCTTTATACTATGCATTCTTCAGTAATTTAGAAAATGGGATTGGGATTTTAATCTTATCGATTTCATTTTCCAAACTAAAAGGCAACTAGATGTTCTCCAATTCCTTCCTGTCTTTCTTGGCTTCAACAAATTTCTTAGGTATACCTTTCCTTGGATCTGCTTGTGGCTTCTCATTTGGAGGTTTGGCTGGAGGAGGCTAGACTGTGATATTTTCCCCATGATATTATATTGTCTTTGGAAATCAACAACTGCATTGTTAAAGCTCTGTTGATATACCTCTGATTCAACCATTAATTGAAGTTTTTCCTTCTCTTATGATAGTTGGTTTGATCGATCATTCTCTTCTTTAGTTAGACTTACCTGGGTATCATCCTTATCAAGACAATTTACTTGTTCTTTAGATTCCTTTACATTTTCCTCAACCACAAATTTTTGTGGGAAAGGAGGTCTCACTACCTTCAAATTTTTATGATCTTTTTTATGAACTTGAGGACCTGAAGGCCATCTGAAGTTAGGATTTCTGGTTTTTGGTTGATGTTTAGCCTTGGGAGCAATTAACTTATCAACTACAATTTCCATTGTTTTTAGCATGACATCTAACTTAGTATATATAAAATATAAGGGTTCATCCTTAAATCCTTTCCTTCCAGTCCTCATTCTCATCATTTTTTCTAGAAAATTCGTTTCTACTCCTATGGCATTATTATGAATGTCTATTAATTGTTAGGACTCCATATTGTCTACTTTTGACCTCATATTTTGTTATGATATTACCCTTTTTAGTCCATAAGTATAAACCCTTGATATCATTTTTACCTCATCATTCCAAGGTATGAAGTAACTCTCCTCATTTGCTATATGTTTAATTATTCAACACATATTCATGTTATCTTTACAATTAACCTTTGGAAATTGGCTAAGTCGCTGAAAATTGATTGGAACTGTTCAAATTCCACAAAATCGTAATTCACAGTTGCTGCAACACTAGAAACAACAATTGTGCAGTTGCTGCAACACCAGAAACAACCACTGACTAAAGCAGGAAAATTCTTAATTTGCAGATGATGAAACAGTAACCGTCTAAAGCTGGCAGAACTATACGTGGCCGATGATGATATAGCATGATCAGCCAAACTTAGTCGCAGATGCTGGAACACCAGGAACAGTTGAGATTTACCAAATCGACAACAACAGCGGAATAACCAAGGATAGCACAAGGACCCCGAGGAGATAGACGAAGACTACCAGTTTTGCAATAGCAGAAGGCTCCAATTAAACAAAGGACGACAAAGATATACATTGTTGTAACAGTATGATGTAACAGGAATTAATTTCCTATTTTTGTACAGAAGAATCAAAATGAATGAATAATGACAATCTATTATAATAGATGTCTCCTCTATTAAGAGGAGACATCTACAGTTGAAAGCAAGAAAGTTATAACGGAAGTATTGTAGTGTAGAGAGTCTGAACTTCTATTGTAATTGAACTTTTTGGTAGATGAATAAAGCACTGTTCTAAGCATTTTAACTTAGCATCTGTGTTCAGGGGAATCTTGTGAAAGGGACAAGGCCCACCTTCTTCACAAGATTCACCCATTTCTTTCCTGTTAAGTGTGTGTGTGATTTCTGTACATTTTTAGCCTTGCTTTTGATATTTCGTTTTTGCTGATACGTTGTTCCCTTGATCGATTGGCTCTGTGAGAAGTGTGTCACCGGTGATTAGGATTTTTCAGTGTGTATTGGCGACTGGTCATAGAGGCAGGTGTTGAACATCCTTATTCTAAGGACAGGGTCCTGGTCCTCTGTTACAAACGGCCATCATTTCTTTCTGCAGATTTGTTATCATTAATCAATTTCATTTCATTTCTGCAATAGCTTATGACTACTGTAACATGGAGTAAGAGTTTGATAGAAAGTAGATCTGTTTGTACTACAGCCTTTAATGCTTTTAGAATTAAGTTCATATAGTACGAGGTCACCTTTGAAACAAAAGGACTTTCCTAGGTTGACAATTTAATGTGGTACTCGACTGTTTAATCAATAAACAATTCGAGCAGCCAAAATTTTGGCACCGTGGCGACTAAAAGATTTTAAAGGCATTAATGATTTTCCTTTAGAATAACAGGTGCATGAGAGGACGCAAGAAGGCTAACTTCATAGGCGGTAAGGGCATAGGAGGAGGAAGAAAAAATTTCATTGACGAGATCATTTCAAAGGCCGAGACATCCCAGAGAACAAGTTCCCGAAGACCTCAGATCCAGTATTCCTCCCAAACAGATCACCAGACGGAGGAAGTACTAGGACCTGGAAGGAAGTTGGAAACACCAGAGCACATTGAGGAACCAGTAGAAGAACCTGAAGAAACAGAAGATACTGAAGACAGAGCAAGGGATTCGGGGAAAAGAACAATGGAGGATAACAGAGCAGAAGGAAGGGGGGAAATTCACTCTCCACCCTGGAATTTCCTATTGGGGATCTCCCAAGGGGAGAAATCCCTATGAAGAATATTCCACCTGCAGCATTGCCTAATTTTCATGGGTTATCCTCTGAAGATCTTGATGAGTTCCTCTTTGAATTTTATATACTGTGTAGGAGTTATGATTATGTAACTCCTGCTCAGAAGTTAAAACTATTTCTAGCAACATTGAAAGGGAACACGTTAAGATGGTTTATGAGCTTAGGGGCTCAGGTAATCACTACATGGGATCATATGATAGAAAGTTTTCTGACTAAATATCAGGATTACTGTCGAACAAGAGAAAGAAAGGAAGAATTATTTAAAATGGTTCAGAAAGAGGACGAGAATCTGGAGGACTTTATAGAGAGACTGCAATATAATCTGTAGCGATCAGATCATCTAACTATGAGTAAGGATATTCTGAAGACAATACTGCTAAAAGGAGTACAAGATGACTGCCTGGATATGCTAAATATGCTTGGAAAAGAGGATATTTACAAAGAACCATTTGATGAGATTATCAACCTCTGTATGAGATGCTCCAGAGGAGAAGCAAGTAGATCTAAAAGTAGGGACAGTTAGGGGTGATTTTAGGGGCGAATGTCCGCTCTTTGGCGAAATTAAGGGGTTTTAAATTTTTAGTGGGCGAATATTTTGTATCATAGTACATTTTTACAAATCACCTCAAATAGCCCACCTTATTTTAAGGGAGAGGGTAAAAAAGGTAAATTTAGCCCTTGAAATTAGGAGTTACAACCTTTCATTCGCCCATTTTCAGGAATAGGTTTTATTTAAGTGAATCCATTCGCCCATTTTCAAGAATAGGTTTTATTTAAGTGAATCCTATGGGCCAAAGGCCCAAATACCATATTTATAAAAGAGGTATGGTAAATTAATAAAAATATAAATAAATGAGAGGTATGGTAAATAAATAAAGCATTTTTATATTTACTCCATAAGTCACGTTATATACATGTAAGGGTGTAAACAAATAAAAATATAAGTAAAGTGGAGGTATGGTAAATAAATAAAACATTTACTCAAAAGGTATGGTAAATAAATAAAAATATAAATAAACTAGAGTAAATAAATAAAACCTCTTTTTATATTTAGTCCATAACCCTCGTTCTATTTATGAAGGCTCAAGAAAAAGGTTTTATTTAAGTGAATCCTATG
>APFE030490524.1:88532-121015 GCA_000404065.3 Pinus taeda
ATTGATGCTCTGCAGGTTAAAAAGAAACAGGCAGAAGCAGAAGCTGCTCTGGCTATTTTTTGCTCCAAATGCAGAGGGAAGCACCCACTGAGGGAATACCCATTGGATAAGGTACCAATTTGTACTATTTGTGAAAAGGATCACGAGACTCAGCAATGCCCTTCTTTGCCAAGAATAAAGGCAGCACTGCAATCAACTGAAGAAGAAGCTGAAGCAGTGTACCTGATGACACAGAGGAGGCAATGGCCACAAAGACAAGGTATGACTTCTAACACATCATTTAGTCGTTGGAATAATCACTCTCCTTTTCAAACAAATTACTCACCCATGAATCAAATGCAATACCCACCCTTTAATCCAATGCAATTTCCACCTATGCAGCAACCAAATCCTCCTTTTACCAACCGTACTATGTGGAATCCTTGGAATCTTCAACAACCTTATTTCAATCAATGGAATCCAAACTGGACAGCCCAACAGATTCCATTTCCTCAACACCAACAATCTCTTTCCTTACCATATAATGCTCCGCAGAATAACCAGTCAATCAGACCCCAACTGCCTGTGCAACCTAACCCCAACCCAAACAATAATAAAGCTCTGCAGGTAATTGATATTCAAAGTCAACCTGTCTCCCCTATGCAATGTAATGACATCCATTTACGCTCTGGGAGGATAGTTGAACCCATCATTGATGACATTACTGACTCTGAAAAAGAGGAAACTAGAAAGGAAAAGTCATCTAACAACAATGCTGAAACGGTTGAATCATCTTCTAACAAGACTGCCCAAATAGCAAAGCCACCCTTTCCTGAACGACTGGCTCTTACTAAAACATTTGAGCCACCTTCTTTTAACCTTTTAGGAGAACTGCAGAATTTATATGTCAAAATTCCGTTATTGCAAGCACTAAGAGATGTTCCTATTTATGCTAGAACTGTTAGGGATATCTGTATTAAAAAGCCTGGAAGAAAAGCTAAGGAACCCCTCACAGTTCATGTGATGGGAGAACTAACTGCTTTGATGACAGAAAAAGACCCCCCTGTGAAATATGGTGACCCTGGTCACCCTACAGTAACAGTTCAGGTTGGTAAAACCTTTGTCTCTAAATTTCTAGTAGATCTAGGTGCTGCAATAAACATTATGACACTCGAAACAACACAATTACTGTAGTTGAAACATTTAATTAGGGAAACTCCAACCATCCTAGAGCTGGCTGACCGCTCTACAATTAAACCCGAAGGATTCATTGAAGACCTGGTAATTTCCGTAGAATCTTGGAATTACCCAGCCGACTTTGTGGTGTTACAAACTAAAACAAAGTTTGGGGGTCATCCACCGATTCTAGGAAGACCTTGGCTGGCTATAGCAGATGCTTTCATCAGCTGTAGGTATGGATCAATGACAATATCTAATGGGCCGGAAACCAAATAGCTGAATCTTTATCCTCATGCCACACCCATGATTAATAATGACAATTCAGTATGGTTAGATTATGAGGATGAGGAACCCCAACCTATTTTAACTGTCGGACAAGCTTTAACTTTCAAAGACTCAACCGAAGATGAATTAATCAGCAACATTATTTCTGAACCTTCTTCGGTCAGTCCAGAAATACACAATCACTTCACTGCAATCTTGGAATCTGAATCCCAGCACAACCTTGAAACTGAAAATCTACCTCAGACATTAGCTAGTAGCCCCTCCAAAAGTATAACAGTAGAAATCGAGCCAGGTAAAACATTAAATATAAATCCTAATCTAACAGATGATAAAAAACAACATTTAATGAAGCTACTCCGCGAAAATAAAGAGGCATTCGCATGGGATTATACAAACATGAAGGGGATTTCTCCTGAACTATGCGCTCACCGCATTTATATTAAAGAAGGATCCCGCCCAGTCTGTCAACCCCAACGACGAATGAATCCCAATTTAAGGGAAATAGTAAAAGAAGAACTTCAAAAATTGTTGAATGCGGGATTTATATATCCCATATCTGATAGTGAATGGGTTTCTCCACTAGTAATTGTACCCAAGAAAAATGGGAAATGGCGAGTATGTGTGGACTATAGAGCCCTAAATAAGGCCACCCAGAAAGACCATTTCCCTTTACCATTCATTGATCAGGTATTAGATAACTTGGCAAGTAAGAAATTGTTTTCCTTTTTGGATGGATTTAGCGGATATAATCAGATAAAGATTGCACCCCAAGATCAGGACAAAACCACTTTTACTAGCCCTTGGGGGACCTTTGCCTATAGGGTTCTTCCATTTGGGCTATGTAATGCCCCAGCGACATTTCAAAGAGCGGTGATAGGGATCTTTTCTGATATGATAAATGATTCCTTAGAAATATTCATGGACGACTTTACTCCTTATGGTACAACCTTTGAGGATGCCCTACAGAACCTTGAAAAAGTACTTAAGTGATGTATAGAAGCAAATCTTGCCTTAAGTACTGAAAAATGGCATATGATGATGAATGAAGGTATTGTATTGGGTCACTTCGTTTCAGTTTTTAGGAATTCAAGTCGATCCAGCTAAAATATAGGTAATCTTGACCCTCCCTATCCCCAAAACCCAAACTGATGTGAGAGTTTTCTTAGGACATGCCGGGTATTATAGAAGATTTATCAAGAACTTTTCTAAAATAGATTCTCCTCTGTTTGTGTTACTAACGAAAAATGTTGAATTTAAGTGGACTGATGATTGTGAAAAAACATTCGATGAACTTAAACATCAGATGTCTACAGCTCCCATTTTGAGAGGACTTGATTGGGCACTCCCCTTTCATATATCCTCTGATGCCTCAGCCACTGCCATTGGAGCTGTCCTGGGACAGGAAGAAAACAATGTTCCCTATGCCATTTATTTTATTAGCAAAAACATGACTCCCGCAGAACTTAATTATACACTTACTGAGAAAGAATTCCTAGCAGTTATTTATGCTATCAATAAATTTCGACATTACATTACTGGTTATACTACCTTTGTGCATACTGACAAGTCTGCCATTAAATACTTAATGAACAAATTAGTTACAAATGCTCGAGTCACTAGATGGTTACTGTTGTTACAAGAATTGATATCATAATTGTAGATCGACCAGGAAAAGGAAATGTAGTTGCTGATTTTCTTTCTCGGTTAAAAACTAATGAAAATATTCCAGTAGATGATTCTTTTCCCGATGAGTATTTATTTGCAGTATCTTCTCACTCACCTTGGTATGCAGACATTGCCAACTACTTAGTTGCAGGAAAATTACCATCACACCTATCGCATAGAGAAAAAAGGAAAATTATTCAACAGAGCGCTAGGTACAACTGGATAAGCGGCTATCTGTTTCACACAGGACTCGATTAGGAGATCCGGAGATGCATTGGTGAAGATCAAATTTATGATGTATTGAAAGCTTGCCACGATGGCCCTTGTGGAGGACATTTCGAAGACAAAAGAACAGCACACAAGGTTCTCAGGATGGGATACTACTGGCCCTCAATCTTCAAAGATGCAAAGAAATATGTCAGGGCCTGCGATAGCTGTCAAAGAATGGGCCAGCCTAATCGCAGGGATGAAATGCCACTCAATCCCCAGGTAATTCTTGAACCATTTGAAAGATTGGCACTAGATTTTATAGGTCCCATTAATCCTTCGTCCAATCAAAGAGTTTACATAGTAGTATGCACGGATTACATGACTAAGTGGGTAGAAGCTAAGGCACTCATCAAAGCTAATGAAGAATCAGTATTAACATTTTTATTTGAAGAAATCTTCATTAGGTTTGGACTGCCTAGGGAACTAGTCACTGATGGAGGACCTCCTTTTAACTCTCATGGCTTCAAAGACACATTGCAGAAATACCATATTAAGCATAAAATGACCACATCTTATCACGCCCAGTCAAATGGGCAGGTGGAAAGCACCAACAAAGTCATAGAAGCTATTTTGACAAAAACAATAAAGGAAAACAGGAGGGACTGGCTTTAGAAGTTGCCTGTAGCACTATGGGCTTATAGAACCACTTGGAGGAATACCACGGGCTTTTCACCCTATGAATTAGTTTTTGGTAAAAATGTTGTTTTCCCTCTGGAGGTTGAAATCAAAACTTTAAGAACTGCTTTAGCTGTTAACCTTGATTTGACTGATGCACAGACAGCCAGGTTGTAGCAGCTTCAGGAACTAGACGAGAAAAGATTGGATGCCATCCATCAAACAACCATGATTCAGCAACAAAGAACCAGATGACATGACAAAACTATTAAGAAGAAGCAGTTCCAAAAAGGTAACTGGGCTTTACTATATGACTCCCGTTTCGAGAATTTCCAAGGTAAATTAAGAACAAGGTGGATAGGACCTTATGAAATAGATGTTGTTTTTCCAAACGGAACAGTCAGACTCTTAACGATTAATGATAATAGAACACCGTTATTAGTGAATGGGTATCGACTCCGTCCATATCAACGACCTGTTTCTAAAGAGGATTTCAAAGCTACCTGCATGGCAGAATAACACTATGTTTTTTTGGGGGAACCTGCTGCCCCTCAAGGCACTTAAATTTCTGTTCATCTATTTATTTATTTTTGACTCCTTTCAGTGCACTTAAATTTATGTTCATTTATTTATTTATTTTTGACTCCTTTGATGGATGAATTAGAATCCACTGTACTGGACAGTGCATAATTCCTTTCTCTTAAATAAAAAGAAAAATCAACATCAAATGCATCAAGATAATGGAGTAGAGCTAATCCAAGAGGGCGTTTAATATCAACTGGAATTGCATTATATACCTAATTGAACCTAGCAGAAAAATCATGCATTGTTTCACCTAGATTTCTTTTCAAAATATCATATTTAGCTAGGATTTGTAAAGGATTCTTATTATCCTCCCATATTCTGAGAGAAAACTACTCAAACTATTGGAAATCTAAAATAATTATTGTTGGAATTATTTTGAACCACTTTTTCACTCCTCCCGAGAAGCTTTTGCAAGCAACCCCATTTTGACATCTTCATCATCCACCTCTTCCATATCTATGAAATCATTGAATCTATCCAAATGTTTTTGAGTTGGCATGCCTCCCTGTCCATCAAATTGGATTATGCATTGATTATAATTTTGAAGAAGTTCATGCAATTGACCTGGAAGAGTGAGGGGAGCATATCTAGTAGCCATAGCTACTTGAAACTAAGTTGAAGTAACTACAATGCTAGGGATTTGAATTGTAGATGAAAATGGAACATAGGTTGTTGTGGAGCAATCAAAGGAGAAGTAGTATGAAATATAATATAAGTAGATGGAGCAGAAAAAGGTGGAGTACGAAAAGGAAAAGTGACCAACTTGGACAAAGCCAATTGTAGTTCCTAAACAAGGTATTCCAATCCCCTTTCTTTCAAAATTTAATGGGGTCACTATGAGTAAGAGTGCTTATGTATTCCAATTGATGTTTAAGCCTAGAGATTAAGCTACTCCAAAAAATATCTTGATCTTGTTGTGATAAAATGGGCTTTTGAGGAAAATACTATGGAACGTAAGACTTAAATATTCTTTCTTCAAGTATTGTGTCTCAAAGATTAGATTCTGACCTTGACATAAACAAATTCTGCTCAAATTTTATATGAAATTATATATCTTCTATGGACTTAACTTCTTTAGGTAAAGAAAAATATCTTCCTAAAGAAACAATACCTAGTTCTTTTGTTGATCTTTTCTTCCTAAAAATCTGCTCTGGACTTGAAAAAGGCTTTGGTGGATGAAGATCAGGATGTCTCCTAGTGTAAATTCCTTTATGAGCTATAACTTCCTATTGGAATCACCTTGAACTTCAAAATTTTAGATTCGTCGAGTGAATGATTCATAACTTGATTATGTATGATCTGTAGGTTTTATACCCATATAGAAATTATCTGCATATGAATTCTAAAACACATAAAATAAATAATGCGAGAGCATAACACATAAAACACATATACACAGAGATTTTCCCTTGGATCCCAAAACCGAGATTACCAGCTTGATTTTTCATTATGTCCCTTTCAATGTTACAATACATATTTATACATGTTGAAGCATCCAATACGATGGACCGAAAAACCATTGCGTCCAAAACCATGTGTGAAAACCATGCATAAAACCATAGGTAGGTTCGCCCAACCTAATATAGGGTTCAAAAAAAAATTCCCCGGGGCACTACCCTGGACCTCGTAGAGGGGGGCTAACCACCCCCCTCAAACCCCCCTGTCGCGCAGTCAATGCAATGAAAGGGGGGCTTTGCCCCCCCTCTGACACCCCAAATTAACTAGGGGTGCTAGTTGTGGAAAGAATATAACACAACCCAACATGATCCTTGTTCACCATCAATGATCATATTTGAATATTTGTTATTCTTTCCAAGGGAATATTTATCCTTTATTCCCCAAAAACAACGCCAAGTTGTTATCACTCAGAGGTTTTCTTAGCTGCGGGAGTAATCTCTTAAGGTAACCTCAAACCTCTATGGGATTGAAAGTTGGCTCTTCAATCTAGAGAGGGATTTCTTGTTAACTCTGCTACTCAAGGTCACTAGAATAGCAGGTAACTAATACGCCTAGTGGCTAGATTTAACGTCTAACAGTGATGAATTTGGTCTGGGAAGAAAAGAAAAGGGACCATTGGGCATGGAGTCTCTGATAGAAATAAATACTTTCTAATCACAGGTTATATGAACAGATCTAAACAAAGGAAAGATAGATCGTGATTTCTTAGACAAATTATCAACAAGGTATGGTAGAAGAATATATAAAATAAGAAAATAAAAAATAGAGCATTGTGATTTCTACAATGATATTTACGCTGAAAAAATAAATAAGTATTCGAATAACGTGAATTTGAGCAATTCCATGTGGATTCTAATTCATCCATCTTTATCCAAATATCGGATATTAATGGCTGAATGAATAAGTAAGTAGAAAATAAACACGGTAGAAACACAAACTAAAAATCATTCACACATGAATCTCTAAAACTTCACATATAAGACTTATTATGACAAAATGTATTGATCTTCAAAGTCTACAATAATACACAAATATTTTTCTTTTCCCAAAAAAACTGAACCATCGGTTCTCTTTCATGATCGTCTTTATAGAACATTACAAAAATGAAACCATTTTTTTAGGAAACTTTAAATACAATAAACTTTAATAAAATCTAAATCTGCAAAACTATGATTAAATGATGTACATATAAAAATTTTAAAATATTGCTTCTTTAACCACGAGGGATCCAAACTGTAGCTAGAGGATACGCTAAAATCAAGGACTAAAACCACCTGTTGATATTATGCAATGAAATATGGAAGTGGTCTATTTTATTCGACAAAATCTACTTTGTATTTGTCAAAACAACAAAATCACCTCATATCTTGGCTTGGGATATCAAAATTTCCACTTGGAGCGTGAATTCATCCTTCAAATATGCTTTGTCATGATAAACATTTTTATTATTACCTCCAAAACATACTTCTTCTAGTAGCTGAAAATTTAATTGGCAATATATATTGGGAGAAAATACTACAGAGCACTACCAAATAATCTCGCAGTGCCTACTCAAAACAAAACAAGATAACGCTGACAAATTAATTATCAGCGCTCTATGAAAAACTATCAAAACAAACCTAAAAATTTAATTGGCAACATGGTTCAGAAAATCTTACTTGAGTTGCTCTGCTTCCCACGGAAAAAGGTGCACCTCACAAATTTTATTTGGTTTCACCCTTTTAGTCTTTTTGGCCTTAGGGCCTTGCTCTCTTTTCCTTTGATGTTTTTGCTTCTTGGAACTTGTAGGCTACTCTTTTTTTATAGGAAAATCTTTTAGGGGTGTGTCTTCTAGTTCAATGACTTGGTTTGCTAAAGCAGGGTTTTCTTTCATATTAAACTTAAGTCTGATCTTGTTTATATGTCTGGTATGGGGATTTATGACCCCATATATTTTAACTAGAGTGGGTTCATCTACAATCTCCCTTTCCTCTGTTTCAGGTTGACCCTCCCTTGTTTTGCTAAATTGTTTCTCTATAGCTTCCACCTGTTCTTCTGGAAGCAGATAGATAGAAGGAGACGACTCTCGAGCAGGAGATAGGGCTTTTTCCTCCACAATCATTTTACCCTTTCTTATGTAAACCCTTTTACACTCGGGAACTAGAATAGGGGTTTTCATTTTTATTTTGGCTTAGGTAGATGAAGTACCTTGTTTTGGGATGTGAGAAGTCCGAATAAGCTTCTTTGGTTTTTTCTTCCTAATACTAGTTTTAGGCTTGGGGGAGAAATACTCTACAAACCCTCCCTAGAACAAAAATGTGCCCATGTTCAACCTATCTTCTTCAAATGATTAACAATTAATATCTTGATTAGAGATTTATGAAAAAAAGAGTGGGAAGATGACTTTGGCCTAGCCTGAATCTTACTAGACATTTTTCTCAGACTCATTAATGAAAAGAATGGAATATTTATACACACTTGCCTGAAGATGTGTGTGAGAAACTTAAAATGGAATATACCCATTCGGTGGTAATTCCCTTCATAGGTGAAATACCTTTTAATGAAATTTAAGGTCTCGTTCCAATGGGTTTTGAACTAGGACCTCTGCACACCCAAACACCAGGGTTTATCTTTATGTTCATCCTTTAGAAAAAATAGAATATCGATACTCGTGAAGGTTTGATTCTTGAACCAACGATCCCCATCGATTGGGAGGCCTATATACTCTGCAATTGTTTCCTTTGCGAGTGGGAAGGAAATGTTAGCAATGCTAACATTTTTTCTGTCTAACCCCTTTGCAAAAGCTTGAGCCGCTCTGATATGATTAACATCATACTTTAAACAAAACTCCTCGCATCCTACTCATCGAAATTGTTGCTAGATTTCTAGATGGCTTCGAGGATTTCAGGGCCTTCCATGCCTCCCCTCAACAAACGACTCCCCTTCCCCATGAATGCTAATAATTTGCAACATAATTTGGGGAGAATGAGAAAATGGTGGAATTGATCTTTGGAAAATGACAGAGACAAAGAGCATGAACCTTTTTTTGTGTTGTGAAGAACCCAATTTGCTGATTATTTGGCTGGAATGATAACAAATCTTCGCTTTATGCGTTAAACATCACATTTACCCCTTAATTGTAACAAATTAATAATGATTAGATGTTGTAACTTACGAGAAAATCAAATCAATCGTCTGCCCAGTACCTTGCAAAAATCATTAAATCATGTTGTTGACGTTTTTTTGTCAGTGCCAATTATCATTGGATGATAGGTTGTGTTAATCATTAATTTGGCAATGCCTTCGTCAAAACAAATTAACAATATCGCTATTTTTTTATTTTTCAGTGTTTTCCTCTTTTTATTTTTTAAACCAGCACTGAAAAATTAAATGTTAGTGCTTTCGCAATTTTTTTTTTATCCAATCTCTTGAAAATTTTATCTTGAATCTCAAAATATGATAATAAGAGGTACGATGGTATGTTTAAAATTATCCAATCTCCTGAAACTTTTATCTTGAATCTCAAACTATGATAACAAGAGGTACGATGGTATGTTTCACATTCTCGTTTATCATTTTGCAGTTGATATGAATCATTTTGCATAGGGTGGCTTGGCCCTTATCTCGAGAGGACTTGATAGACAATTTTATGAGCTCATTAATGAGTGCATGATCTATGGGGGAATGTTTCTTTTCAATTGTGCGCTAGTCCTTACACATGTATATTCCTAGACCTAACGTACTCTCGTAAATGCTTTCAAGCATTGGGTCATCAAATGTCATCCTCCCATTATAAATGCATGGTTTTTTTACTAGGGTGGCAACTGTGTAATGTTACTTGGGGTGGTGGAGAGGGACTCCCCTGGACGAGTTATTCTTGGTCCTTAATTGAGATATTCTTTGGATGTGGGGGGATTTTATCTCCTCATCTTGGTCAATTTATCATTACCTCTTGTTATGGTATCAAAACAACATTTATTCAGTCATTTTCCTTCATTTTTGGGAGTATCAGTGGGGGTCAATGTCTTTCATATTGTTTGTACATAACATAAACACTTTTTCATCTTTTGAATTCGTGGTCATTTTTCCCACCTCAATTCTCCAAGTTACTGAATCAGCATGCATTTCTTTAATTTCCTAGTCTTTTTTATGGTGTCTAGTGTTCATGCACTTTTGCTATCTGGTTTTAAAGGTGATAACTTCTCTTCCTATTTTGTAAGATGTTATAGCTTCTAGGTATCTTTTACCACTTGTATATTTCAAGTCAGGGTTCTTTCTATGTTTGGATTAGGGGTGTGTTAGGGATCTGGGGTCATTCATTATCTCATATCCCTCATTTTTTTTTTTAGGATTTGAGTATGTCATTTGCCTCTTCATAAAATGGAGTATTTTCATAGGTGGTTGGGTCAGCCTCCAATGTTCTGCTAAAGTTCTCCCAATGTATAGATTCAAAGACAAATCTCTCTTGGTTGGGACGAGTTTTGTTGAGTTAAGATTCCATTTCCTTCTTTATCCTCTTTGGTCTTGTCTTAATTTGTTGTGTTAGTTTCACTCATTCGCCTCTATTATTACGACCCCTTGACAAAGAATGTCAAGTCATAGAGGGGGCATGAGTGGATCATCGTCTTATCATCATTGGTTATTTAGGTGGGAGTCTGTAGCAAATTATTTTGATTATGCCCCCCCCCGCCGAGGTTAGAAGGGAAATTCTCTACCTAGAGTGAAAGGAGTTTGGAGATTGCTCATACTTCTATGATTCAAAGGTAGGAGGTGAGAGCCTAAAATGGATTCCTGACCGAGGGAAATTCAGAAAGAGAAGACTCCACTTTATTCATTCACTTGCACTGCACAAACAGATGGATACACTCCTCTGCATGGTCATCAGAGACAAGTAGGTTGTTAATTATAAATTGTTTGTAGGGCAAGAAGAAATCAAAAGAATTCTCCGAAACATTCATTACTACTTGGATGATATTGTGTGAAGATTAATAGGGTGGAGAAGTATGTTGTTTCTAACTCAGAGGAGCTCAATGACTCCCCCAAAGTCATTAATGCTCCCCCAACTATTGTGTCCCCTCCTGCCATTACTTCTCTACATGAAAATTCCTCTCCTCTTTCTCTAGTCACCATATCAAACTGTTGCAGGCATGAAAACTTCAATTTTCTCTTTTTCAAGTGGTCGCATACATTGGAGCTCTTGTGGGTTTAACAAATTCGACTTTCTCCTTTTCAGGTTGTCACATACATGGAGCTTGTCAGCAATCTCTCTGGCATCTTGGTGGTCAACATTATGATGTTTTCATGTTACATGAGTTTAGGTTTTGTCTACAAAGGGATGGATTATGATGGTTCCTTAGTTGATGTCACTTTCAAAGCATTCAATGTTTTTCAAGTTTGAAAGTGCATGATTCTGCTCTTGTCATACTCATTAAAATTTTGTAATGTACTAGCGGTGGCCATATATATAGCTGGTTGATATGGTTTGATCTTCCTTTTGTCCTTTGTCTCAATGGTACTCAATTTTTTAGTTTGATCAGGTAGAAATGGTGCTCTTTTTTGTTTCACCTGTCCTCCCAAGTTAATCTTTTTGTACTGTCAAAAGCTATATATACTCATTGTAATACCTCTTTTAATTAATAAATTTTTTTTGCAAAAACTTAACAAAAAAAACACTTTTATTTACTGCATATAATACCCTTACCTAATTTATTTCATAATTTAGAAACAAATATTTTCTAAATATATTTAATAATACATCTCATAAACTAATCCTTAATAAACATTTCCTTCAAAAATTATATTCATACACAATATAAATATTATAAAACATCATTATTTAAAACAATTAATTTAACCAACCCACTTTAATTTTACTATACTATAAATTATTTAGTTTTACTTACCCACTCTTTAATCTTCAATCACTTTAATCATAAACATATAAAAATAATAATAAAAAACAATAATATGAAAAACCTAATCCATTAAGATTATGCTTATGCTCCAAGAAAAAGAGTTATTGGAGTTTTACATTCTTATCCTTCATTTAAAAAAAACGAATCATTATATTTAAAATATATTTTTATTCGTAATTTATTATATATATAGAAAAGTATTAATTATGTTTATGTATTGAAATTTTTTATGCTTGGCTAAGAGCTTGTTTTCCTTGGAAGTAAAAAAATAAGTTAATGCCCCAAGGCCTAGAGGCATTTGGCATGAGTGAAAGTTTTCCCCGTTATGGACCACTAGTGGATAATTACTGGTGGTGTGGTTTTTCTTGAAGTATAGTGATGAGTCAATCCACATTAGTGAATAGAAATCAATGATGGTTGTCCCCACTACTGATTTGACAATTGAGTTATGATAGGTTTCCCCACTATAGAAAAAGAAAGAAAGAATAAAATAATTTATTCTTGAGTTTTTATAATATATATGTGTGTGTGTGTGTGGTGGGGGGGGAGGGGGAGCGCGGGGGGAGGGAGGGGGCAGGGGGAAGCGGAGGGGGGAAGATGATGTTGTAGTGTCCATAAATGATACATTAAATAAAAATAATGATAATATAAAAACATAATATTGATTTAATTGAAAAAATTATAAAAAAGTAAAAAATAATAAAAAGAATGAATGGATTCAATTATGTGTGTGTGTGGTGGGGGAGGGTGGGGAAGAATATGTTGTAGTGTCCATAAAGTGATACATTAAATAAAACAATAATGATAATAATAAAAACATAATATTGACTTAATTGAAAATTATAAAAAAATTAAAAAATAATAAAGGAATGAATGGATTCAATTCAGATTGTATATTGTAATTTTTATTTTTTTATTAATAAATTTTTAAATTTTTTAAATTGTAAAAAAAAAAAAAAAAAAAAAAAAAAATCATAATATGCATATCACTTTAAAAAAGTATAAGCATGCAAAGAAAATGCCTAATAACATATTATTTATCATGGTTTTAATAAAATTTTTAAATAAGAATATTTATATATATATAAAGATGTTGAATTGATATAAATAAAATAATATATTAAGAACCATTAATATATCTTAACTTGGGATCTATCGAGCATTAAGAGGAATCAAATCTTTCCAGTTTCAAACCATTCCTTAATTTTACACTAAAAAAGAGATTTGCATCTTGAAATATTTGATCTCTCTCAACACTTGGTATATCTTGAGTGAAGATAGATCTATATTGGTTCATAATCAACTCTTACTTCATAAGCCCATTCCACCCAAAACCAAGCTTATGAAAAAAATATATATATCATGTGACTTAATGTCTCAATAGCTTTGAAATTTTATGATGCTCTATATCAAAAGCATGCATTCACTATAAAATTCTTATGTGCCTTATTTAGTCTAAAATTTGGATTTCCTATAAAAAAATATATTTACCCATGTATATAAAGCCTATGTATATAATCTCAATAGAGATTAAGTCTCCAAAAAAAATTATGAATAAAATTCCAAGTTTAATTTCAAAACATTCATATGAATTCCATATTTAAGTTGAAATAGATTTCTCTTTTCACACCTTTAAATGCCCCATTCCATGAATTATATGTTAGATGGTCAAAATTTAAGTGAATAAAGCTTAGGAACAATTTAGCATAAAATAAACTCTACCCAATAATTGAAGAGCTCTAAGATGGACCTAAATTATCTATTGATATATAACATTTGAGAATGTAAATTAGTACTTCATAACTCAATAGTTTTCATGCTAGGGAAAATCCTATATAAAGTTCCAATTTTAAGTTGAGAGGGTTTCCTCCATTGTGAAACTATTATTTCAAATCCTAGGATTCTAAGTGTTATGAGTATACCTATGGCATAATGATTCATTTCAACAATATTGCACATGAATATTTCTAAACAATTCCTTCTATTGGGATATGGGCCTATTTGAGAGCCTCTCTAAATCATACCACACCTTTTCATCCACTTTATCATCCAAATTTCTAATAAATAACATGTAAAGTGAGTTACCAGGATGGAAACTTCTCAAACCCTAAAATCCCTTGCAAAATAATAATGTGGACTCCTCCAACCAACTCATAGACCCAAAACAACCACATAATACTCTCAATATTCCAATGAAACAAAAACCAAATCTTAGTTGGAAAGATACACCCCTGAATAAGTAAACCCAAAATACACTAACAACCCTTATAAATGATTGACCTAACCTACACAAACAACGACAAAAAAATATCATGCATTTGTTCATTTGTTTTCATATTTCATCTACTATTCAAAGGATCATTGTTGCATATTTGCATGCCATAGTTGCTAATTTAAATATATAAATTGTTGATTTTGTTAATTTACATAAAACACACTGAGAAATATAGTATAAAACACAATAATATAGTGAAAACAAATCTTCTATTAATTCATAAAATAACATAATATTGTAGAACACAAACTAGCTAGAATTGTGGTAGTTATCTATGAACAAAGAGAGTTGGTGACTACATGCATTCACAAAAGTTGTTATAAGAGTTGAAATAATGGTATTTTAACATAAATAAATAACACTTAAGGTTCAAAACACTGACCCTAACATATGAATTTCCAAAAGGTTTACTATCCCTTGGGTGGTTAGTTGGCACATCAACTTTCATAGGGCACAACTTTTGTATACAATATTAGTTTGAAGTGAAGGATAGCTCATTGGAAAGAAATATATAAGGGATACAAATTTTTACTGCATCAAAGCCATGCATGGAAACCGATAGCCCCCTGGATTTCCAAAAAATTGTTTAGGGCCTCAAAATGACCCTAGAGATTTGGGAGCCAAAAATCATAGCAAAATTTTTAAGATAGAGAACTATTGAGTCAACAGAAGAGATGGATGGCCACTGATATCCACTTGTAGCAAACCTCCCCTCCTCAGGAAGAAATGGTCTCCATTATATCAACTTCTCTCATCATATGGAGAAACTTCTGCTAAATTTCGCTCTTGGTGAACCACTTGCCTTGGAGAATATGTTTCCCTGCTTTGGTAACCCAATAAGTTGTATGTGTTGTTGGTGAGTGTATTTTGTATTGGTGTCCATGATATGATCTATTGCAACCTACCAAATTGGTTAGGATTTATTTATGTTGGGAAAATTTTCTTCACTGCCTCCAAGGTGTTCAACAATGGTGGAAAAATATGGTCAAGGCAACTCCACATTAAATATTGGGTGCAAGCCTGGGAAAGGGGAATATGTAATTCAAAATATTTTTCATCCACAAAATTTATGATCATGTAAGGTCCATGTTGAGGTGTTATAAGATTCATATGGGGGCCTATGAAGTGCTATTTTTCTAAATGTACCCACACCTTATCACTGACCTGAAAACAAATTAGTTGCCTTATGTGGCTCGACCTAATCATGGGTTGACTCTGCTGGTGAAGAGGAAATGGGCATAACTACATCAATTGGGGCTAATGGTTGGAACCCCATGCACATGTGAAAATGATTGCAGCCAAAGATCTATGGAGGGATCTATTATAGATTTGTTGAATATATGGAAGAATTCCATTCCATCACGTACATGGATGATTGGAGCTATACATTTTCATGATATGCACAATTGCCATGTTTACCACATTTTTTTCCATCTCATTAGGGATGAAAGGCAGTCAAATTGGTCAACTTGGTATCCATGACTACCATAGGCTAGACCAAAAGGTGTTGAGAAACCTATTATCCCTATCTAAAATAATCTTTTGAGGTACCCCAAAATCAACCTAAACATGCTTAAAGAAGAGTTCAATAGTGGCTTCAATTGTGATACTCTTCATGCATGGTTCCAAAATGACCATGTTAGAGAACAAATCGACAACCACAAACACATAATCATTACCATTCTTGGTGAATGGTAAGGTTGACATGTAATCCATGGAGACTGACTCTCAGGGATTTTTTGGGGTAGGTAGAGGATTATATAACACCTGCCTCTTGATGGTTTGTTTAGTAATAACATGTGAAGTGCATGATCTAATATACCATTTTACATCCTACTGAAGCTTTGGCCAGCAAAAATGCTTCTGAATTACTGCTACTATCTTCTCCACACCAAAGTTCCCCGCCACCCAACTATAAGGTACCTCCTATATCAGGTTGGCACACTCACTTAAAGGAACACAAAGGTGGCTTAGGTAGCACAAGACCACATCCTAGAGGTAGAAGTTTGGAATTTGTTTGCATGTGGTCAACATCTATTATGTGGAAAGGAAGCTAGATTCATTGTTGTATAATTGTGGCCACCTAGAGGTCTCGTGCCCACAAGAGTTAAGAATTGTGGTTAGCACTGCAATCAGGGTTTGACTGGGGCAATCTGTGACATGATTGATGCTACCCTTCTTTTATTTGATGCTCAAGTGGAACTATTGCAGGTATGTGGACCATTTTTTATGGTGATAGTTATGTATCTTTACTTGTGCTTGCATAAATCACAAGGGCTTGTGATCAATGTGGATGATTGTCTCCTTGCCAAAAATCTAATACTTCTATCGTCAATATTCTTGCATGGTGATGTAAATCTCCTTGTCATATGTAGGGTATCTCTAGAAATTATAAAAAAGTGTTTCACTATAATATGCAACTAGATGTCCTTGTCGAGTGAGGACAAGCCCACTAGCATAGTTAGAGGCATCTGTCTCAATCTTAAATGGAAATTGGAAGCCTGGTAAGGTGAGGATTGTTGGAGAGCAAAGGCGATGTTTTGTATTCTTGAATGCCTTTTGTTGGGACTCAAACAAGGAATTTTTTTTTTTTTTCTCCACCCTTGGTTACTTTAATTAAGGGTTTAGTGATATAAGATAACCCCAACATGAACCTTCAATAGATGTTAGAAAGGCCCAAGAAGATTTGGAGATCTATCATAGTCGTCAGGCCTGGATAATATTGAATGCCTTAGATCTTGGTTGGGTCCACATGCACCCCATGTTCATCCATAATGTATCCCAAATATTGGATTCTATGCATGCCAAAATAGAATTTCTCCATATTGGCATACAACTTGTGTTGTCATAGGGTGCTCAAGGCTTGTTGAATGTTCTACAAATATTCCACCTAATTTTTGTTGAAGATAAGGATTCCATTGAAATATACACCCACAAAATAGTTTATGAATGGCCATGGGATATCATCAATCATCCTCATCAACATCATGAGCACATTACTCAGGCCAAAAGTCATGACCAACCACTTGAAAAGGCCTTTTTATATTTAATGTTGTCTTGCATCCATTAGTTTGTACAATTGGAACTTGGTGGTAGCCTGACTTCATATCAATCTTAGTAAGGAACTTGGCACCCTTAAGTTTGTTAAGAAGATCACCAATACTAGTGATTGGGTATCTATCCTTGATAGTTATTTTGATTAAGGCTCTATAATCAATATAGAGTGTCCATGTCCCATCCTTCTTATGCTCAAATACAATTGGACTCTCACAATGTAAGGAACTCAATTGAAAGTGGCCCTTTTGGATGAGTTCATGAATCTAACATTTGTTTTTCTCATTCTCCAAGATAGAGTGTCTATATAGTGGGACATTAAGTAAAGGAGCACCAAGTATCAAGTCAATTGAGTATTTAACCTGGAAGTGCAAAGGCACCCCCACAAGTGGAGGGAAGATATCTCTGTGGGTCTCTACAATCATGTCCACTTGCTTTTATTCTATAGAAAGGCCTCATGCAGATGGTGTGGTGCTTACAGTGACCTTCCTTTAACCCTTTGACTGAACTATAAAGAGAACAAAATTTACACTATGATAGATTTCTATTTGGAACTAATTTTTTGAGATTAATGAAATTACAATAGTTGGGTCTAAATTTGGTATCCTATAGAATTGACCTCTGAGAGAAACAATGACACAATGGGGATGAGGCTCATCAATCACATGGAATTTCCACATATATTATTGTCCTATAATAACATCATAAACTTCAAGTGGGGAAACAAAGCAAAATACCTCATCTTTGAAGGGCTTGATGCAGTAGGATAGGTGGCACTGCTAACTCACATGAATGTCTCTTCCATGGCTCAACCAACTAACAATGTATGGTTAGGGGTGTGACATTATCAACAACTTCAATATCTTGATTATCTTAGTTGATATAAGGTTCTTTTGGTTCCCAATATCAATAATCAAATGGTGTGGGGTACCCTTCACCCACATCTATGGATGGAAGAGGTGCTTCCCCTCTTCAATCTCCTCTGTCTCCTTTTGTTAGATAATTTTGGTTGTAATTTTTAGCATTAGGATCTCCATCGATGATATAATGTCCTCTATTCTTCTTGTAGAAAATTGTGTAGATTCGCAAGCTAATGTAATTTGCTAAAGCAAGAGACAAGAATCTACTTCTAATCTTTACAGTAGAAGCCCATAAACATTGAGAAAACAATAATCAATAGAGGAAGATAATCAAAGGCACATAACACAATAAATATCTAGGGAAAGCCACAGTTGAAAACCCCACTATTTGCTTTGTATTAATTCATAAAATCAAGATGAAATTACAATGCTTGTTCTCTCAAGAACAATCCCAACACTCAACAAATTCAATCTCCAAATTATAAGCGAGCTCAAGGCCAAAGCTTAGCCAATTCACAATATCTCCAAGTCTTTATTCCAATGTGTAATTTCTATGAAGGATGGCTTGTATTTAAAGGGAAATAAAGCCTCTAAAAGTTGCACAATCCCTCAAGGATCATTTCCTAAATGCATGCACTATCATTGTAACTCAGAAAAATATGAAACAAATAGTACATTGTCCCTACACTCTAGTCTCAACTGGGTCTTTCTCAAAATCAACATGCATGAGTTTCTGATGAGTAAATATTCAGTTAACTAGAGTAGCACTAGTGGAGTTCATTAGTGTCACCACTAACTGTTAACTCACTATTAGTTATCTCAATTAGTTTCAGAACTAATTTAATTGAACTAACTCATGAAACTAAGCCTTCTATTTTACAACTCACGATTAACACACACTTAACTCCTACAAAGTAGGGAGAACATATACATGACTTCCAAAAGACTTCCAACTCGAATTTCCTAGTTAAGTAAGTTTAATATACTTAATTTAACTATTTTAAGTTTCTATGAGAATAGAATTCAAATTTAATTCACAGCTTAATTCAAGGACAAATTAAATTGGAATTTCATGTTCCCATTTCTCAACACTCCCTCTTAACAAGAAAGGGATTATCAACTACCCCGATCCTATCTCTGTGAAAATCGAATTTACATCTTGATAATGCCTTTTTCAAGATGTCAGCATCTTGCTCCTTCGTGGGAATGTAATCTAACAACTTGATCCACCTCAATACACAATATTTGAGATGATGATACCAAATATCAATATGCTTGGACCGAACATAAAAAGGTTGGATTTTCAGAGAGTTTGATACAATTCTAATTATCACAATAAATCATTGTCAAATCCATCTACTGACCAAACAAACCAACCAGGATCTTCCTCATCCAGATAGCCTCACATGTTGCCTGACTTGCAGCCATGTACTTTGCCTCTGCTGAAATGAGTGCAACTGATCTCTATTTCCTACTGTACCGAGAAACTTCCACTGACCCAATAGTAAATATCCCTCCTGATGTGCTCTTCCTGTCGAATGGACTCCCTGCCCAATATGCATTAGTGAAGCCTTGAAGCTTAACTCCCTATGTTCGTCTGTACCATAACCCAAACTGAGTAGTTCCTCTGAGGTATCTCAATACATGCTTTGTTTCCTTCCAATACAACTTGGTAGGCCTAACCATCACTTGACTAAGTTGGTTAAATGCATAGCACATATCCGGTCATGTGTTCACCAAGTACATGAGTAACCCACACGCTGTCTGTAAACAATAGCTTCCACTACTTCCCCTGAAGTAGCATCCTCCTTCCTCCAATTACTAGCTAGAGGAGTCTCCATGGGTTTACTACTCTCCATGCAAAATCTCCTGAGTATCTATTTGGCATACTTCGCCTGAGATATAAACAACTCCCCATCTCCCTGCCATACCTCCATGCCAAGAAGGTAATGCATGAGCCCCATGTCCTTCATCTCAAACTCTCTTGCAAGGTCCTCCTTGTAAGCTTTGATGAGTTTCTCATCACCTATCAGTATGAGATCATTTACATAAAGTACAATGATCAATAACTTACCTTCTACCACTATGTGATATAGGTTCGCATCTGCTTCACTCTTCATGAAGCCCAACCCAGTGAAGTAGCTTTTTATCCTAGTGTACCAAGATAGGGTGCTTGCTTCATCCCATACAACGCTCTCTTGAGTCGGCACACATGCGACTCATGGCCCAAGGTTTCAAAACCTTCGGGATACTCTATGTACACCTCTTCCTCAATCATGCCATTGAGGAAGTTAGTCTTCACATCCATTTGATGGATATTCCAACCCATCTTTGTTGCTAGTGCGAAAATAGATCTGATTGACGAGTACCTTGCAACAAGAGAAAATATATCATCATAGTCAATCCCCTCTACCTATGAAAATCCATGGACCGCAAATTTGGCCTTATGCTTCTAAACACTACTATCTGCAGCTTTCTTTACTTTATAAAGCCAATGGGAGCTCACAACTGACTTGTCCTCTAGTCTCGGGACCACATCCCAAACACCGTCTTGAGCTGTGGAGTCATACTCCTCCACCATTACATCATCTCAAACTGACTGCTACACTGCTTCCTGAAAGGAAGATGGCTCTGTCACAACACATGCACCCATCAGTGACATGTATCCATTGTACCTCTCTGGTGACCTCCTATGTCTACATTGAGAAGTGTGTGCTCCCACATTCTCCCGTGCATTATCCAACAATTTGTCAGCCTCTCTAGTGTGCTTTCTTCCCTCTCTGGAAGACTCTGCCTCAGTGGATGTCTCCACTCTCTGAACCTCTGCATGTGGCTACTCCACATCAATCTGAAGAGCCTCAACCTTAGGACCTAAAATCTCCTCATCCACATGTAGCTCAAGCTCCCTCTCAAGGGATACTCACATGGCCTTCTCCTCATTGAACCCGATATCCCTGTGAACAATGTCATTTGACTGGTAAGGATGTACACCCGATAGTTTTGGGGTGTATTAGTGTACCCCACAAAGATCCCCAACTCTGTTGTTGGCTCAATCTTCTTTCGTGCATCTTTGGTCACATGGAAATAAATCGATGACCTAAAAATCTTGTAGTGACCAACATCTGGCCTCTTACTGGAATAAGTCCCCTCTAGTGTCTTCATCTCAAGTATCCGATGTGGACTACAGTTCTAAACATAAACCATTGCGTTGCATGCCTCATCCCACAAGTGTAGTGGTAGGCCCTGATCATGCAACATCGCCCTTGCTTCCCCTACTATGCTCTTGTTCTTCCTCTCGAAAACCCCATTCTGTTGAGGGTTATGGAGTTTTTCCAACTCTCGTTTAATCCATTCCACCGCACAGAAGTTCTTAAACTCATTGGAGACATACTCACCACCGTTATCACTTCGTAGAGCTTTAACCTTATTGCCAAACTCTTTCTCTACCAATGCTTTTAACTCATAAAACTTTGTGAAGGTTTGATCCTTTTTCTACATTAAAAATACCCAACATTTATGAGAATAGTCATCAACAAATATAACATAACCTGTATTTGGCTATGGATGCTGTCAAGAATGGTCCACACACATTTGAATGGGCTCTCTCCAAAAGAGACTCTGCTCGACTGTCTTTGTCTCCAAAGGAAGACTTGGTGTGTTTTCCCAAATTACAACCCTTGCATGTATCAACTTTCTCAAGCGTACCTTTGGGAAGACCGATAGAGATTTGTCGCAATATCTTCGAAGCCTCATGATCCAAGTGGCCCAATGACCTATGCCACAACTCATTGACGTCTTAGCTCAACATATTTTCTGATTTTGAACTCAAAGCAGCACAATCCTCTACCTCTATCTTATAGATATCCTGAACTCGAATCCCTATCTTCTTTACTTGACCCGTGGCTATGTGTCAAAGGAACACCTTTCCTTTCAAAAATATCACATCATAACCTATATCCTCAAGCATGGAAATGAATACCAAGTTCTTCGTCAATCTGGGTACATGCATAACATTCTTCAAGGTGAGTGGAGCCACATGCTCCCTCTGAAAAGTAATAGTGCCCACACCAGGAACACTATACTTACCCTCATCACCCATCTCGATATGCATCTTGAGATCTTTCTCCTCCATTTCATTGAATAATTATTTGTCGCCAATCTTGTGGAAAGAAGCTCCACTATCTAAGTACTAGACACTTCCCATCATTGAAGACACCATGCATGCAATGAGGGAAAAGTCCAATTCAAACTAGGAAGCCAAAACCTCACCCACTGCTCCTCCTAAGGACTTCTCCTTCGAATTCTTCAATGGACAATTTGTAGCAAAGTGACCCATCATGTGACAATGAAACCATTTAACTTTCGTCATGTCCTTATTCTTACCTCCATGATAAGAATCTAGTTTGGAATGGGAAATTTTAGCTTTCCCCTTCCTCGCCTTAATCCCTAAGGCACAGTTCTCTTCATCATTAGTCTTTAATGAAGAGCCATCCTTGGTGTTCCACCTAATCTCATCCTGCATCAAATTCGACCATTGTCTTTCCCAATCTAGCATCTTCTCCCGAACATTGACAGAGTCTTGATAATTATGCCAACTCTTTGGGAGTCTAAGAAGAGCAAGTCTCACCACATCCTCCTCGACAACCATCATTCCAACACTTCCAAGTTCATCTCGACATTGGGTGAACTTGGTCAAGTACTTTGGAATCGTCTTGAATTTCTCCATCTTGATTTTATGAAGTTTATCCTTCAGTGCCATCTTCCTTTTGTCACTACTATTCTGATACAAGTACATTAATGTTTTCCACATAGCATGCTGGGTTTCCTTTCCATGGAGACTCGAAACAATATGATCTCAAACTCCCTAAAGGATTTTCTGCCTTGCATTTTCCACACACTTCTTCCACTCAGCCAAGTTTTGTGCATCAGTAGCTGTTGTCTTAGGAATTGCTTGTTCAACTAATTCCTTCAAGCCATTGTCCTCTAGCATAGCTTCCATCTTGTCCCTCCAGACTATGAAATTCAAGCTGCCTTCCAAGGCATACTCAAGCCACAATCCATGGAACACCATCTTTTGATCCTGGAGTATGTATTGAAAATTCGACTTTCACCTGTAACTAGAAACTCAAAACTTCGAAATCTCCTCTCCAATTTGGACGATTTTTTTTTTAATTTGGGTATATTTTCCCAAGGAATACATATTTGAAATTTGTTTATGAAAATTTTGCACGTAAATTATCATATATGCTCTGCAAACTCTTGACCAAAAAATAATCTTCCTCTGATACGATGTAGATTTATCCTATAGATTCACAAGCTAATGCAATTTGCTAAGGCAAGAGACGAGAATATACTTCTACTCTTTACAGCAGAAGCCCATAAACATCGACCAAACAATAATCAATAGAGGAAGAGAATAAAAGGCACATAACACAATAAATATTCGGGGAAAGCCACAACCCAAAACCCCACTATTTGTTTTGTATTAATCCGGAAAATCAAGATGAAATTACAATGCTTGTTCTCTCAAGAACAATCCCAACACTTAGCAAATTCAATCTCCAACTCATAAGCAAGCTCAACACCAAATCTTAGCCAATTCACAAGCTCTCCAAGTCTCTATTCCAATGTGTAATTCCTATGAAGGATAGCTTGTATTTAAATGGAAATAAAGCCTCTAAAAACTACGCAATCCCTCAAGGATCAGTTCCTGAATGCATGCACTACCAGTGCAACTCAGAAAATTCTAAAACAAATAGTACACTATCCTTGCACTCTAGTCTCAACTGGGTCTTTCTCAAAATCGGCATGGATGAGTTTCTGATGAGTAAATATTCAGTTAACTAGAGTAGCATTGATGGAGTTCATTAGTGTCACCACTAACTGTTAGCTCACTATTAGTTCTCTCAATCAGTTTGAGAACTAATTTAACTGAACTCACTAATGAAACTAAATCTTCTATTTTAAAACTCACAGTTAACACACACTAGACTCCTACAAAGTAGGGAGAACATATATATGACTTCCAAAAGACTTTCAACTTGAATTTCATAAGTTAAGTAAGTTTAATAAACTTAATTTAGCTATTTTAAGTTGCTATGAGAATAGAATTCGAATTTAATTCACAGTTTAATTCAAGGACAAATTAAACTTGAATTTCTTGTTTCCATTTCTCAACATTGCTCTATATCAAGAATAGAGTCATAGTTTATTTCTTTTTCTTTAAAATCTACCAGTAATGATTGCTTCAAGTGACATTCATAAGAGTTGTTCCAGGGGCCTTTGTGGGACTCTCACTACTTTCCAATGTTATTTTTTAACTTCCCATTATCCTTCTCTTCCTATGACTTGTGCTAGTTTGTTTGAGGTTTTCTCTCCATGATTTGTCCCTTGTTCCCTGAGTTAGGGTCACCTTTTCTAGGCTTTTATTGAAATGAATTTAGAGTCCTAAACTCTCGCTTATTTTGTTGCTTCAATTTATGCTCAATTTTGATAGCATATCAATAAGCAACTCCTAGTGAGGAGATGTTTGGGAAATCCATCTCCATTTGGATGTACATATATAGGCCACTACAATTCACCAAGACGAGGTGTCACTTAGAGTATGTAATAGCTAGCTTTGAGGTAAATTTATGGAAATTATTGGTGTACCTTCACAATATATAATCTCTCTCATGTCACATAGTTGTCTATATTAGGTACTAGACATCATAATTACCTACAAGTTAGAATTAATCCTTAAAGGCATAAAAAAATCATCATAAGTTGTTGGGTTGTGTTATATTATTTCCACGACTAGCCTCCCTAGTTAACTGGGGGGTTAGGGGGGGGGTGAAGCCCCCCTTTCGTTGCACCGACTACGTAGTGGGGGGGTCACAAGGGGTTTGGGGGGGCAATTAGCCCCCCTCTACGTGGTCCAGGGCAGCACCCCAGGGAATTTTTTTTTGGACCCTATATTAGGCTGGGCGGACCTACCTATGGTTTTGTGCATGGTTTTCGCACAGGGTTTTGGAAGCGATGGTTTTCAGTCCATGGTATTGTGCTTTGACGTGTATAAATATGTATTGTAACATTGAAAGGAACATAATGAAAAATTGATCTGGTAGTCTCGGTTTTGGGATCCAGGGGAAAATCTCTGTGTATATGTGTTTTATGTGTTATGCTCTCGCATTGTTTATTTTCTGTGTTTTAGAATTCGTATGTAGGTAATTTCTGTACGGGGTTAAAACCTACATTTGGTATCAGAGCTATTTTGGCTTCAAGTGGACTCCTTTTTTACTGAGGGGTTTCACTCAGGCCTATGGTAGACCCTATTCAGTGGGAGATCTGCGGGATCAATTCTGGTGGTGAAAGAATATCGCGAGCAGTGAAAAGATAGAGATCAAGAAATTTAATGGTCATAGTTTTGAGTTGTGGAAATTCAAAATGGAGGATCTGTTGGTGGATAAATATTAGTGGATCACAGTAGATCTGGGTACTAAACCAAACCAATAGGAGTGTATGATGAAGAATGGAAGAAGTTGGATCAGAAGGCAAAGAGCACAATATGATTATGTGTCTCATATTCCGTATTTTTTAATGTATCAGGGGAAGCTATGGTGAAGGCTTTGTGGGACAAGTTAGGGACTTTGTACCAATCTAAGTCTATGGTAAATAAACTGTTCCTATGAAAAAAGCTATATAACCTAAGGATGAAAGCTGGAGACTTGGTGACATAGCATATGAATGCATTTAATGTTGTGGTAAGTCAGTTATTATCTGTTGATATTAAAATTTTAGCTGAAGATAAGTGCATCAATTTATTGTGTTCTTTACCGTATTCGTGGGATATTCTGGTTATTGTAATAGGTAGCAATGCAACTGCCTTGTAGCTTGATGAAATAGTCTCATCCTTGCTGATGGAGGAGATGAGACGGAAAAATATGGATAGCCAAAATGGTGATACGTTGTCTGTACGAGGACAGTCCCAGAATAGAAGAAAAAATAAGTCATAGAGTAGGAGATCTAAATCTAGAGGGAGATCTAAATCTCCAGGAAAACATGTAAAGGTGGTGGGTTGGAAATGCAGAAAGGAAGGGAACTACAAAAGGAACTGTAAATCTAAATCTCCTGACAAAGGAAAGGGATCTGATGATGCTCCTTCTGCAGAGGCGAAAACCACCTCAGATGAAGGTGGGGATGTCTACTTGGCTTCTTCAAGTACACATGTAGATCATGCGGCATGGTTGATTGACTCAGGTGCATCCTTTCACTTTACTCCCCATAGAGAGTGGTTCTGTGAGTATGAGAAATATTATGGTGGTGATGTTTTCTTGGGAAATGATAAGAAGGATAGAATCGTTGGTCGTGGAAAAGTCAAGTTGAAGTTGCAAGGTGGAAGGGTTCGAACACTTTCGGGTGTTTTACATATTCTTGCATTAGCCAGAAATCTGATTTATGTAAGCAAGCTGCATGATGCAGGTGTAAAAACAGTGTTCAAAAAATATACCTGCAATATGGTTCGGGGAGCACTGGTATTGATGCAGGGAGTTCAGATTGGAACTCTGTACAAGCTGCAAGGTAGCACTGTTGTTGATGGGTGCAATAGTTCTGTGGTTCCTGAAAGTGGAGTAGGAAATATAGTGGTATCTGGGGAAAAGACCATGTTATGGCATCAAAGGCTTGGACATATTGGAGAAAAGGGCCTTCGAATACTTCATGTTAAAGATATGGTAGAAGATATGACTAATATCTCTTTGGATTTTGATTTCTGTGAAAATTGTGTATATGGGAAGCAGAATTGGGTGAGTTTCCCCTCTAGTGGTAAGAGGGTGAAACAAATATTAGAGCTTGTGCACAATGATGTGTTTGGACCTGTGAAGGTCCATCACTGGGTAAGTCTGTGTACTATGTATCATTTATAGATGACTTCTCAAGGAATACATGGATATATTTCCTCAAGAAGAAATCTGAAGTCTTTGACAAGTTTAAAGAATTTAAATCTCTGGTGGAAAATCGGGAAAAGAAGAAGATAAAGGTGTTGAGGACAAATAACGGTGGAGAGTTTTGTAGTGAGGAATTTGAAGAATTCTGTAAGAAGTGTGGTATAACACGACAGAAGACTACTCCATATACAATTGAGAAAAATGGAGTTGCAGAAAGAATGAACAAGACGTTGATGGAAAGAGCAAGAAGCATGCTCAGTGGTGCCAGGTTAGCTCATGAATTTTGGGTAGAGGCGGTGGAGATTGCATGTTACCTGGCCAATAGGTCACCTTCATTAGCGTTGGAGGATAAGACTCCACAAGAGGTATGGACCAGTAAGAAAAACTCTCTTTCAGATCTGAGGGTATTTAGATGTGATGCATATGTACATGTTCCAAAGGAGAAAAGAACCAAGTTGGATAGTAAATCTGAAAAGTGCAACTTTATTGGGTATAAGGATGGTTTAAAGGGTTATAAGCTTTGGAACCCAGTGACAAGGAAGGTTGTGTATAACTGAGATGTGGTGTTCAGAGAGGTGAAATATATTATTAAAAATGAAGTCCAACCAAAGGAACCTGAGAAGATAGAGTTTGAGCTTAGGGAGGAAGAATCAAACTTTACAGCAGAGGAGGAATCAGAAGATGAAGAGCCACAAACTCTGGGTGTGAGAAGATTAGTTCAACAAAGAAGGCAACTAGAAAGGTATAGCCCATCTTATTTCTATTCAAATTTTGCTTTATCTGTTACTGATGATGATCCCAAAACTATGAAGGAAACAATAGATTCAGAGGATGGCAAACTCTGGAAAGAGGCCATGGTTGATGAAATGGCATATTTACACAAAAATGAGGCTTGGGATCTGGTGGAGTTGTCAGTTGGTAGGAAACCATTAGCAGCAAAAGGGTGTTCAAGAAGAAGACAAACGCAGAAGGAAAGGTGGAGGAATACAAAGCTCGGTTGGTAGCAAAAGGTTATTCCAAGGTGCCAAGAATTGATTTTGGTGATATGTTTTCTCCTATTGCCAAGGTAACTTCTATTAGATTAATTTTATCTTTTGTTGTTGCTTTTGATATTGAGGTAGAACAGATGGATGTGAAGACAACATTTCTTCATGGGGATCTGGAAAGGAGATCTACATGAAGCAACCTGAAGGTTTTGTAGTGAAGGGTAAGAAAGAACTGGTATGCAAGTTAAACCAAGGATGTGGTATCAGAAATTTGATACATTTATATGAGGACTTGGCTTCACCATAAGCAAAGCAGATCACTGTGTGTATTTTAAATTAATTGGTGACCATGTTATTTATTTGGTCTTGTATGTGGATGATATGTTGATGGTTGGAAATGTCAAAGAAATTATCTAGGATTTGAAGACCCAATTATCCTCCAAATTCGACATGAAATATCTTGGTGCTGCAAACTATATTTTGGGCATGGAAATTAAAAGAGATCAAACAAAGAGGAAGCTATGGTTAAACCAGAGGAAGTACGTCGAGACAATACTACAAAGGTTTAATATGCAGGATAGTAAACTGATGAAG
Organism: Pinus taeda; assembly: GCA_000404065.3. Lineage (NCBI taxonomy): Eukaryota > Viridiplantae > Streptophyta > Pinopsida > Pinales > Pinaceae > Pinus > Pinus taeda. Next base: position 117,156 of record APFE030490524.1, read on the forward strand.
GTTCCTATTCCTGTAGGTGTAAAGTTATCTGCCGAATGGTGTCCCAAGACACAAGAAGAGGAAGAGGACATGTCTTGTGTTCCATATGCAAGTGCAGTTGGTAGCCTGATGTATGCAGTGGTCTATACTAGACTAGATATTGCACATGCATTGGGAGTATTGAGAAGGTTTATGTCAAAACCATGGAAGGAGCATTGGACTACAGTGAAGTAGGTTTTTAGGTATTTGCGTGGCACTAGTGATTAGGGTTTGTGCTACCAAGGAAGACCAAGATTGGAAAAATTGTTGGATATTCGTTGCTTTTTTGATGCAGACTGGGCTAGAGATTTTGGATCAAAAAATATCTACAAGTGGGTATGTGTTTAATCTATTTAGAGGTGCAGTCAATTGGATGAGTAAGAAATAATCTGTAGTGGCACTATCAACTACAGAGGTAGAATACATGGCATCTGCTCATGCAAGCAATGAATATGTTTGGTTGTAGAGATTGTGTTGAAGTATGGGGTTAGTACAGGGAGCCATAAGGATAGACTGTGACAGCCAATGTGCAATTTTCTTGGCAAAAAACCTTGTTTATCATTCAAATACAAAGCACATTGATGTTTAGTATCACTTTGTGAGTGAATTGATAGAAGAAAAAAATGTGTTGTTGGTAAAGGTGGACACTTTGAAGAATATTGGAGATGCATTGATAAAATCTATGAGTTCTGAAAAGTTCTCTTGGTGTAGAGAAACAATGGGTGTTTTAGGGATGGATAAATGATTAATCTCTCCTATGTCCCCCTGTGGAAGGTGTTGGGTTGTGAATATGACCACCTTTTTAATGCTTATTTAAGCCATTTTTACTTTTCTTTATCATGATATTAATCACGGTTTATCATATAATTCTATTTTATAATGATTTATGCTCTTATGGATGAATAGTAGTTCTTCTCCTTTATTTCTAATAAATTGATGATTATACATGATTGTATCAATGATAGTTTCAATAAATTGGTTGTAACATTATTCACCATTTTTAACCTCCAAGAAAATTTCTAGATTGAAGATTTGACCATTAAAAGTGCCAACTCAGAAATTCGCTGGAATAAGAAGTGACAATTTTGCGGTTGAGATTCTAAGCAAATGAAGAAGAATTTGGAAAATCTGGAACATGGGTTTTGTCCAGAACAGACCCAATAAACATTACTTTAGAACAGTTTGCCCAAATTCGGCTTGTACTCAGAGAAATATAGGGTTCTTTGAGCACAATTTTCTCAGATTTGTTGTTGCAGCCGTCCTCCAAATCTCAGCTGCAAAGCCAAATTCGCCTTGCTCTTGTTGAAAGATGAATGGAAATATATTTTCTTGTTGATCAATTGGTTGGAAACAATCCAATTTTATAATAGAATCATGTTGTAATTATCTCTATTGTAACTGCTCTCTGCTCTCTCTCTATTTAAATGAAAACAGAGATCAGAGATGAGGATGGCTAAGAGAATGGAGAATTGAGGATTTAGAATTAGAGATTTAGAATTAAGAATTCATGATAGGATAGGACGAAGAAAGGATTGTTTCATGCTGTAAGTCTCAAAGCTTCAACTGTTGTAATGATTTCACCATTTAATGATTAATACCTGATTTGGGAGGTGATGTTCATTCTTTTCATCTAAAGTAACCGAGTAGCATCCGTTGGCGGATAAGGGCCCAGCCTCTGGTGGAGTACGTTGTTGCTGCTGCTGTATATTATCTTCTTGGTTTATGCGTGGTTTTGCTTATTAGAGTTATTTGGTAATATGGTATGTTCTGTTATTTTACATCACAGTTCTATTATATCCGATTCATGTTCAAATAAGTAATATCGTTCTCAATGCCAGGAATGTCGTATTGATTCATCTTGACTTGGTAACACATTGCTATTCTTTCAATCATTGATATAACGTTGCTGATCCTTACAGAATGTATTGTTGTTCAATTACAGTGTATCTGTGTGCTGTGGTCAACAAAAACCCCCCTCTTTTGTTTGATATTAGCAATAACACCAAACAAATAGGGGACCCTTAGTAAAAAATTCAAACAAACATCTCCATGAACATTTTTGTTTTTTTTTTCCTTAGAATTTTATCGCAGCAAAGCAAAGAAAACGTTTTCTTTTATGGGCATAAAAAACTACAAAGGAACGATGTGAAATTCATCGCATCGCATTCGCCATAAGCACCCTTAAATAAAAAACTTAAGAAATCTCTGACGGCCGATGTGCGACATCGCATATCGCAACATCGCGTAAAGCGGCACACAATAACAAAAATCTGCGATCTGCGATGAGCGCAATAGCGCGATACCACAATACTAAAATGCAAATCCACGAATCTGCGATGAGCGCGAATTTTTCTCGGCACAGTATTCAAGGAAAGTTGCCCATTAATCAGAATTAAGCGCGCGCCTGTAAAAAGGAAATTAATGATTGTACGAATGGATGCTTTTCGTTTTTCGAAGAGTCAGTTCACTTTGAATGTCATGATTATACACACGCAAGATCTGAAGTTTTCATGGCAATCTTTATTTCCATTTACTCTTTTCCTTTACGCAAACTATAAAACAGGAAATAACATGGAGCAATTTTGCAGGAAACATCTAAGGAAAAGGGGAAAGCGCCAATGCTCGGAGAACACAGAAGAGATCTCTTTAGAAATGGGTGCCACATACAATAGCACTACAGATTCCAGAGTATCACTCAATAGATGCTAATGACCGATAGGTCATCTGGAGCTCAGAATCAAAGGCGCACAAAAGCAGCATGATTACAAAGAGACCTGAAACTTACACGCCAGAAAAGCTCGGAATGAAGAACGAAGGCAGTTTTCAATCTAGAGGATTGCTCGGAAAGTAAAGTCTTCTGACTCATGAAGTCGTTCGCAAAGACAGAAACCGAAATAGAAAAAGCAAAACCAGTTTGAGGGAAATTTGGGTTATTACCAAGTATACACTCAGTCAGCGGGAGATTCTCTAAAATATCTGATAGTTTACCAAAAAGTGGTGTCAGCCCTTGTTACTTTTATTTTTATAGCACACACGAAAGGGGAAGGCAACCAACCGAATCTTCCGAGACAAATGTTGCACGCTTACAGCACTAAGGAGCAAATACAAAAATAGTTCAGAATCAGATTTAATTTTAGAAATAGCCTGCTTTATCAGAGGGACGGTCATTTGAAATCCGGATCCTAAATTTATGTAATCAAGTTAATTATTTAGCAGTATTTAAACCCTTCTCAGGAATTTAGATAAGGGTCCAGAGATTTGTCAAAAACTCGTCCTCAGAACATGCACTTTTGCGCCCTCGGAGGTGGTTTTGATGAATGGATGGATCAAGGTTTATTAATGTTTGCATTTGATATCTGTTACTGATGTTGCACTTCTGTACTCTTAGTAGATGTTAGAGCAAGGAGAGATAAATCATTGTTGCTTGAAGCTTATGAGTGGAATCAATCATAAATGGTACTTTTATCTCTTAACTATTCCTGCTTATGTTCTTTAAGTCATTTATAGTTTCAGTTGTTTATATGTCATTATATGAATGTATGGGTTATCATTTGGCACTTTTGTACGGTGGAGTCATATTGTTTGTATCTGACATATGAATAACTTATTATGCGATCTGTTGTTCAAAACTGTTTTGCCTAACTTCTTATGCAAAATAGTTTATCTTTAATGATTTCTATTCTTATGATAGATGAATGATATTTATTACCAGTCATCGTTCGAAATCATTTTAGATCGCATAATAGAAGATATACACCCCAGGTTAGTGTAGATTAGATGTGTTGTTTCTCACTAGATTACAATAGCATAGAGTTAGTTTAAAGAGTCTGAATTAGATTAGC
>APFE030490524.1:130524-169800 GCA_000404065.3 Pinus taeda
TTATGTTCTTTAAGTGATTTATAGTTTCAGTTGTTTATATGTCATTATATGAATGTATGGGTTATCATTTGGCACTTTTGTATGGTGGAGTCATATTGTTTATACCTGACATATGAGTAACTTATTATGCGATATGCTGTTCACAACTTTTTTGCCTAACTTCTTATGCAAAATAGTTTATCTTTAATGATTTCTATTCTTATGATAGCTGAATGATCTTTATTACCAGTTATTGTTCGAAATCTTTTTAGATCGCATAATAGAAGATATACACCCCGGGTTAGTGTAGATTAGATGTGTTGTTTCTCACTAGATTACAATAGCATAGAGTTAGTTTAAAGAATCTGAATTAGATTAGCTTTAAATTCCTCTTAGATCAGCATAGTTCAAACTCTACACACACACACACACCCAAGGTCGGGAAACTAGTCCCGTCATCCCCAGTTGGACCCGCTATACCAAACAAATAAGGAGCTGCCAACCAAGGTCCGGACCGGGTGGGTATCCCCCTTGTTGTCTACCTGATTTTCGGGGCTTCAACACCGTGTTGTAACACTTATTAATTGGTATTACTGAATTCATCTTAGAGATTATATTTCCTTGCGATTGTTGAATCTATTGACGTTGTTGTTCTATTACAAAATACAGTCGTATTCTTTATAACTAAGACAGATAATTGGATTACCAGATCATATTACTATTAATGTGTGTCGTGTGTTAAGTTATTATGCATTTGTATTTGGCTTTCAAGCGTTGTTTCATATTCTATCATTAATGAGTGTTGTTCTATTTACCGTGTGCTATTTGATTCATCTTTAAAGATAGGGGATTGCCATTTGATTTCTGTAGAACACGGTTGTTGTATTTATTCTTGTAGACTAAGGTGTTGTTGCTTATCAAATTCAGTTGTTGTTACATTTCCTAGTTGCTGTTACATTTCCTGTTATTCGCATTATGTTTGCTTTGGTGTGAAGAACGATCTGAAACTATAGTGGGCATTGCCATTTGTTGTCTAGTTCCCAGATTGATGATTTGTTCCTTGATTATCTTTAGCTACATCAATTTACAAAGGGATGAGTTACTGTTACTGTACCCTTGACTGATCATTTGTTGTAGTTTTCTGAATGCATGATTTAAGTCTTAACGTGCTTTGCTGTAAGTAGATCTCATTTTGAGCATCCGTTTACTCTTTTATTTTGAGCACTGTACTACATCTTTCATAACATTACTCTTGAGTAAATAGCCATCTCAGACTGAGTACACTCTTGAAATAAAAAGTTGTCCCTGGGTTGACAATTAATGTGAGGTAATTAGGAGTTAAAAAGACACCTTTTTATCGCTCGACATTTTGGCGTCGTTGCCAAGGAGAGTGTAGCCATTTTTAAAGAGTAGTGTGCATCTAATGAGTGTCTGTTAGGAAAGAATTAGGTATTAAAAATGGAAGGTAAGAATCTACGTACGGAGCATGTAAAAGCCATGCTCCCCCGCCCACTTTTCAACAGAACTGTTAAAGAACTTAGAGTAGAAATAGATGTTTGAATTTTTGTGTGAATGACTAGGGAAAAAATAGAAATTTTGAAAAATGAATCACATGATTTCACTCAAGTGGTGATGTAAGCACCACCCATTTCACTAACTAATTGACAGGAACATTTGAAGAAGGAGCCTCGAAGAAACACATGAAGAAACATCTTCTATTATGGTAAGAAATGGATCACATTTTTACTTTTGAATTTCCTATCAAAGATTTAGGAGGAGTGACACAAATGCACATAATTCCCCCATCTTTACCAAATTTTCATGGTTTAGCAAATGAAGATCCAGATGCATTCTTATTTGAGTTCGTAATAATTTGTAGAGGATATGATTATTGTACTAATGATTAAAGATTGTATGTGTTTCCTCTTACTCTAAAAGGAGCAGCTCTCTGATGGTTCATGAGCCTAGGTGTGAATTGCATCCAATCATGGGAGGACATGAAGAACATATTCTTGAAGAAGTACCAAGGCTATTGCAAATCCAATGAAGATATTTTTCAGTATGATACAAGGGGAAGATGAAAGTTTGGAGGACTATGTAGATCGATTTCAATACAGCCTTCAAAAATCAAAATATAAGCATTTGGAAAAAGAGATCTTAAAAACACTCCTTAAAGGAATCAGAGATAAATTTTTAGAACTCTTCAATCTGATAGGAAAAGGTGATGTTTTTCAGTTGTCATATGATGATGTTTGTGAATTTTGCATAAGGTATTCAAGAGGAATCTTTAAGGTTGGTAAGAATTCTAGAGATGTTTGTTCTTTCTTTTCCAAATCTGCTACAAGAATAGGAGACATAAGAGCTGAAATCAATGATTTACTTGAACATTTTAAAGTTGATTTTATTACCTCTCTAAGTTCAAAATTGGATGTTTTGCAGGCTCATAAAAATCAAGAATTTGATGAATTGTTTTTCACTCATGACCGAAAGGAGCATACCATAGATGGTTACTCTTCCTTATCTAGGATTGAAGTATCATATCCAAGACCATGGAAATCATGGCCTACAGGTATGGTTCAAAACACTTCTTCTCCATTCTCTTACTTGCATAATCCATTATGGAATACTCATGTTCTAGGGCAGTGATGTCAATTTCAATATAACCACCAATCTTATCTACAAGTTTGGCATGGTTCACCTTATGTTTGCATGACTACTCTCCCTCATCTTGTAGCACAATCACATACTCCATATTCTCCACCAGCTCTTCCACAACATCCTGCTTTCATATCAAATTTATCCACTCAACCCAACCAATCACATCATCACAATGCTCCATTCCTTATACATTTTCCTGCTCAACTAATTCCACACCCTCACCACAATAAACCAGTACAACATGCTTACAATGTTGAACTGCCAAATTTACCCACCCTTCCCACCCATTCTATCTCACATGAGCCATTAGAGAAAACTTACAATGAGATTAAGAATGTTTCAAATTCAAAAATTATAGAAGCTATGGAAGAAAATGAGGTTTCTTATAGTATGTATCAACAAGATATTTTAAAAGCTCAAGAACCTCATGATCTGATGGATATGAGAAATAAAGAAAGTAACAAATACATTGAATATTGGTTTCACTCCATCATTTGTTTGCAACATCACTCTATGCTTCAACAATTTTTTATATCATTTTTCAAGGGAAGTTGGCTTCTCATACCCTAATTTTCATTAATATGCATTTTTCAAATTTGGGTATGTGTATCTGCGAAGCCTTATTTCGAAAATGGCTCCACTGTAAGTACTCATATACGTAGTCATATTCATTTTTCAAATCAAAATAGGTTAGTGTAGAAAATAAAATAAATAAGGGAATAAATAAATGCATTTTTTTAAAATGTAAAACTAATTGTTTTTTGTTGCAACATGCTATGCAAATCAACATTGGTGATAATTTTTTAATTCATTTGTGTACGTAGATGACTTATAATGGAAATAATAGTTCTACAAACACTCATATTCACTTTTATCACCAATTTTAAAAAATGCTTCAATATCATATTTCTTTGGCTTGTGGGCTTGATGGAATTTCTGCAAACACAGTCGGGACAATCATGTTTTGAGGGACCAAAAGGGAATATTTGTTGAAAATAATACTGAGAGGGGGGGTGAATCGGTATTATCTAGTTCTTTTAACAAATCTTCCTTATTTACACTTTGAATTATTTTTTCATATCAGTACCATAAAATAATGAGCAAGAAAAACAGACAGTCACATCAAAGAACACCAGATATAAGGTGGAAACCCAATGTGGGTGAAAACCACCTGCTGCAATATGTCTCTATCTTCTTTCAAATTAGAAACTCCTTTTACAATGGTCTTGTACTGGTGCAGTCCTTTACCATTACGCAGGCTGCAACCTGCAGAGAGCTACAACTCTCTCTCGTTTTCCAGTCTCTCCTGGAAGGGAGCTACAACCCCCTACTTCTTTTCTTTCAAGGACCACTTTTCATAAATTTTCAAACTGGATCCATAAACATAAAATCATCATCAAGTACCAGTAAGTCACCCAGATAACCAGATCCACAATAACAGTAAACTAAACCCATAACACCTTATCAACAAAAAAAATAAGTCAATAAAAGGTCTTAAGACAGATACGCAATTTCCTTTTCTCTGGCCTGCGTCGCTACACACTTCACCTTCTGTGGTGCCGCGCACCTCCGCAGATGCGCCTTCTGTGGCGCCTCCACACTGCGCCTTCGGTGGCGCCTCTGTAGCGTCTCCTGTGGCGCCTCCGCACTGCGCCTTCTGTGGCGTCTCCGCACTGCGCCTTCTATGATGCCTCTGTGGCGTCTTCGCACTGCTCCTTCTGTGGCGCCTCTGTGGCGTCTCCGCATTGCGCTTTCTGTGGCGCCTCTATGGCGTCTCCTGTGGCACCTCCGCACTGCGCCTTCTGTAGCGCCTCTGTGGCGTCTCCGCACTGTGCCTTCTATAGTGCCTCTATGGCGTCTCCGCACTGCGCCTTCTATGGTGCCTCTGTGGCATCTCCGCATTGTGCCTTCTGTGGCCTCTTCTGTGGCGCCTCCACACTACGCCTTCTGTGGCGCCTCTGTGGTGTCTCCGCACTGCACCTTCTGTGACGCCTCTGTGGCGTCTCCGCATTGCGCCTTCTGTGGCGCCTTTGTGGCGTCTCCTGTGGCGCCTCCGCACTTCCGCAGCTGCAGCGCTCGAGAGATCACCCTTCACAGATTCGCTTTCCACTTCACTTTCATATAGATCGAGCTTTTGAAACAATAACCCAATATTTCAGATCTTAAGATATTCAACCCAAAAGCATACCCAAGCCAAATGATCTCCTTTGCTTTATATAGGCAAGCTCTTCCTCAAATCATGGACCAATACCACGGGCCAAAACCATAGGATCAAAAACTGTTGGACTAATACCATGAACCAACCATGAAAGTGCGTGAACTTTTATCCACATGAAATAAGCTTTTCTTTGCATAAAATTCCGTGAACTTTTCTCCACATGAAATAAACTATTCTCTGCATAAAATTCCGTGAACTTTTCTCCACATGAAATAAACTTTTATAAACTTTTCTCTGCATAAAATTCCGTGAACTTTTCTCCTGCGTACTTCTTAATTCCCATCATATTGAGAGCCATGCCATGGGTGTTGCCATAAAGTACAACATTTGTAACATATAACCATACCAGAAACATAATGCCAACACTTCCAACATAGTTTTCTTGGAAAGGTGGTCTAATATGTTGATCAAGTGGCCCTTCTCTAGATTTACCAGTGTTGGGGTTCTTCCTAAAGTTTGGATTTCTTATTTGAGGACCTTGTTGTTGATTATCCCACTGTGGTTTTATTTCATAATTTCTAATCTATTCACTAACTTTTCTAAAATTTTAGCAAAGTATCTATCTTAACATCTGAAGTGGATGGTTTTTCCTTAATGGTAACTCTCCTCTCATTTCTTATTCTAGCTATTTTAGCCAACAAGTTAGCTTGTACACTAACTGCATCACTTTTCATTTGTTCTAAAGTTGGAGGGTTTATTTCTCTCAATTGGTAAGACATATCAATGTCAAAACCATCAGGAAATTTAATTAGTGCCAAGTTTGGTGGAGATTTGATATTCACATGGATTGCATTTGTTACACAGTAATTTGTCACCATTGGTCACCGTCCCTGTTACCCCTGTTTTCGTATATTGGAAGATACATTCTGGGACCTGTGAGCAGTGACATAGCCTAAAAACACTTGCATTATGTTCCCCTGAGTATGTACTTCATGTTCCCTGAAGACACCTTCTGCAAATTATCCCTGAAAAGTGCCCTTTTTCCATTGGCGCAGGTACACAGTGTCTTATCCGCACCAATCACTGAGATCCTCAAAAAGGGGCGCGCCCATTGGCGCTCTGTCCTAGAACAACACTCGCGCCAACTAAGTTTGGTAATGATTTTTGGCAAACGCGCACCCATATGTTTTTTCCTTTCAGATCATGAAGTCTTTTGAGGGAAAAAATCCATCTAATAGAGGTCAAGAGTCATCATCTATCCTTGACATCTATCCTCAGTAGCTTTTCGGAGATAATGTCGATCCACAATGGGCATCCTGGTGCATTGAATCTTCCTCCCTTCTCCATTTAATAAAAGTTTGTCCTCTGCATAGACAAGCAATTCTGGGGGGGAGTTCAGAGTAATGCCTAGTTGGGATTAATGCTTGTTGGAGTGATGGTAAGAGTCTTGAAGCTAGGAGGTAATGCTGCCAGAATCCTCAGAGAGGAAAGGTCTATTCAGGCTACATAGCTGTCGCCCAGCCAGAGAATAGGTACGTCAGACCGGTTGTATCTTTCTCTCCTTTATCATATAGATGACTACTAATTATGGTTCCATTCTCATTTGTTTATGATGGTTAATGTGGAATACAACCTTTCTGACTGATGTTATAGTTGCTTTTACTAGATTTCACGTTGTGTTTGGTTCTCTTTTGCATGTGCAGGTGTCCATCCACGAGGATAGTGGAGGATTGTGACCGACCAGAGCGAAGGAGTGAGAGCAGCATCTCTTCATCAAAAAAATAGCGTTGGAATCCAAGTAGGTGTTCATTACCCACTTGTTAATTGCAATTAGGAACTTGCAGAGTAGCATTGATTGATTGTTGCTAGACCCGTTCTGGGCTAGTGGGATCGCCTCTGTCCGCAGAGGGGATTTACCTGTTCAACAGCATTATAAATACTGTTAAACCTAGTACAATAGTCCTAAATAGATTCATTAGGATCTCTTCTAATGTTTTCATATTCATATAATATTTGTAAAGGATTTTTATTTCATTCCCATCTATTGATAAACAATCTATGGAAAACAGTTAAATCGACAATAGGACTAGTAGGTAAAGATTTAAACCATTTCTTGACATCTCCTACTAGTGTTTGTGCAAATAATCTCATATGTACATCTTCTTCATCAATTTCATGTAATTCAAAATACTCACTCATTTTATTTACATCATGTTGTGTAGTATATTGACCAGTACCATCAAATTGAAATATTTTGCTCTAGTAGTCTTGGGGCATGGCATGTAGTTGAGTTGGCAAGGTCAAAGGAGCATATCTGGCAGCCATGGCTAAGATTATAGCTTGGCTAGGAGGTAAAGTGGTAGTGCTTGAAGATGAACTTGAAGGGCGTAGATATGAGCTCGAAGTGCTAGAAAATGTTCCAGAAGTGCTAGAAGATGAACTTGAAGTATTTGGAGATGGAAATAAAACTCTGGGCGGAAGAGGAAGCTTGGGGATGAATGATTTTGTGGAATGAAATGTAGTGGAAATAATAGATGAGGTGGTACTAAATAAAGATGAATTTACATACTCTGAAGAAATGGTATAAGGCTTAAGAGTAGCAACAATTAGGGCAATTAATTCAACTGGATGTTGAAAATAGGCTTCGTCTATATGCCCTATCAAATTTGAGGTTAAAGCGTCAAGTTTGTCACAAGTGTCTAGAACATGCTGATCTAAATCAGGATGTATAATATTCTTCTTTGATTCAATAAATTGAATAAAAGTAGGGTCTGTTATAGTATCATGGACTGAAGTTTTAGATTTTGTACGAAACAATGAATTCTCAAATGATAAGTTAAATTGAAGATCCTCTAAGTTTGATAACTCTTTAGGAAGTGAATTTGCTTTGGTTAGCTGACTAATGCTTTCTTGACTTTCTACTTGATTGTTTTTTCTTAAGACCTTGTCTAGATTATCAAAAATTATAGTAGGGTTTGGATCTAGAGGTGCCCTGGCATAGTATGTTTTTTGGAAGCCATAATTTTAAATTTTTTTAATTTTTTAATGAAACCTTAGACAACCCTAAAATGGCCTTAAGGTGAAAGATGAGATTTAGGATTTCCTTTAAGGTTTATTAAACTAAGGAATAATCCCCAGTATGGTTGCCACTATGTTATCACTCTAAATTTTCCCTAGGGTTGTCATGTTGTGTTTAAAGAAATAATAGACGTAACAACAAACTTACTTTTGAGATCAAGATCTAGCATTCCTAATGCTCAGAGAGGGCTCTCTCTTAATGATTTAACTTTGTTGGATTAATCGATTTTAGGCTAGTTCTTTAACCTTGGTTGGGTTTTGATTTGATTTGGTGGTGGAATCACTGATTTAGATGGGTAGATAAATGTATTTTTACCATTGGGCCATGGAGTCCAAATGTCAAGAAAACAAGATTGAATCAAATTCTAAAGATAGTGTTCACAGGGCAAGGTAGCTTAGTAAATTCAGATCTTTTAGGCTAGATGGTGAAGTGTTTTTCAATCGGGGTCAAGGAGCAATTAAGGATTCCTCAAACTGGATAATGAGGGAAATGAAATAGGTCAATCAAAACTAGGGAGCAATAAAGAATTCCCTGCTTTGGATATCAGAAGAAAACATCAAAATGAATAATTGTTCAAGACAGAGTGTACTTAAACAAATTATGTAGTAACATTCCAGTTATTTCATTCAAACTAGAAAACATGTAAGTATGTGAAATACTTAAGAAAATAACAATTTAACAAATGAAATATACTTCACTGAAGTGGCCCAACACATGAACTTGTAATGCAATGCCTTTATTTCTCAGTTCAGTCTGTTGACTTGAAAATGTTACAATACACCCTTAGGTTTTTAGATTAGTATAAATATAGAAACATTCAACAATCCACACTCAATACTTCGATTTGTGAAGTATTTATACAAAAATTATTATAAAATATCTTAAAACATATTCGAGAATTATTCAAGGAAAATGAAATATCTTCATGCAAGAAGATGGAGACAGATATGTAACTAATGTGAGTTGTCCCTCCTTTATTCCTTTCTGTTGGCTTTTCTTTGATATTATGCTACGTTTTCTCTCTTGTTGTTTGCTTTCTCGTTGATTGTCTCTTATACTGCCTTTCGCTGACACTATTTCATCTTTAAACTCTATTACTACATTGTTTCTGTTTTAATCTTGATTGCTCTTTTACCTATTTTACTTTTAATCTTCAGAGTAAATCATTCAACTTTTCCCAAGACTCTGCCTCTGGTAATTTAAAATTTACCATTCTTTGGTAGATTTCATATGTTTTTTTGTGTATTTTGCAAAAGTAGGCTTCTTTGTAAAGAGATGTTTTACCTCATGTTGGAGGTAAAAAAGGTTCTAAAAAGTACAATAGAACATTTTTCCAGTAGGAATCCTTTTCATGGAGGAATTGTTGGATTGTTCCTTTGCCACTTGTCTGATTTTCTTATCATATCTTCATGTGCCACCAACCTATCATTAATCACCAATGGACGAGGCAGACCTTTTTGCCTCAAAGCATCAAATTTGACCATGAACCTGGCTATTGCTAGCTCCATTGTTTGGCACTTCTCCTCAAGTTGTATCATCATATTCCTTTTGGTGATTACCTCTTTACCTCTAGTATGGTCTTAGTTTTGTCAGCTATTCCAAGCTCCTGCAATTCATACTTGTTCTTTGAGTTAAGGAACTAGATTATTCTTGAGGCTTCTTCTGGCTTATTCCCAAGTTCAGCTCTTACCATTTGAATTGCCTCACCAGTTTCTTTGACCAAAACATTCTGCTCAAATATCAATTGTATAGATGGCAAAATATCATTGACTGAGTCAATTATATTGGTCCATTGTTTCCGGGAAAACTAGTATCTTTTCGATCTACTAGTCCCACTAAGACAGGTAGCTATCTTAGAAACAAACAATCAAAGTAACTTGTGATTTCCTTTATGTATGATAGATAAGAGAGAAGCAAAGAGCACCAACCTGAATCCTTCGCTTGGCTCCTTGCTTGTTTCCTCTCTCCCTTGATAGAGCTTTCCACTTCTTTCTTACTTGTCCCGCTTTAGAGAATACTTGTAGAGGCAAAGCAACAAAACACCATCAAAGCATAGAGATCTACAATACCATAAACAATGCAGAATCAGAAATACATTAACCATACAATTGCATTCACAAATACACAAGTATATGGAGAAAAACTCAAATAACTTTATTGATAATAGAAGAGAGGATTACAACCCAGTTGTCTAATCCAGCATCATCCTCCCAGCATGAAAGCCCTATTCACCTCATGAAAAGCAAGATCACCCAACAATACAATGTCTCAAAGAGAAACCAACAACACTTCCTTACAAATTACAAAATTCCAGCCTCTAGATCTCTCAGATGAGGGATCCATATATAGATGTCCTGCAAGGAGGTGAGTCAGCTCTGGGTTTTTTATTAGTGTCATTTCACTGATAGTTCTTGGTTCCACTTGGAGATTGTTTCGATCTCTTACTCATCCCTAGGCGAATTCAGAGAGGCAAGTGTCATAGAAGAAGTTTCTAGAACATTCCATGAGCATCCACTTAGAAAACTGTCTCTACCATTTGTCTCTTCTCGCTCATCGCACCCCACAGAAGGCTCTTTCAGTATGCATCACACCTAGCTAGTGTAGTAGCCAGTATGCATCTCACCTTGAACATGGAGCAGTCAGTATGGTCCAATTTTTGCCATTTCTGAGTAGTTTTTCAAGTGGAACTTCTGGGAAATTATGTAATCGGTTAACCATGATCCTTTACGGTATGAAACAACACTTTTAGGTATTAAAGAGCCCTTGGTTTATTGACATATATGATTGGGTTGTAGTGCCCAAATATGTCTATAACAGCTTCCCCCTAAAGCATGAGGTTGTAAATCTTCTGTTGTCCGGTGAAATGCTTTATCATGAGGATCTAAGGTTTTTCGAACTGGAATGTGACCTGTCATAAGATACAATACAATACATCATCTTCATATTATTTTCATGTTCTAACTGAGGTGGGAATTCCCATGCTTAACTTTTATAAATTCATTTTCATGTACATGGAATAGATAACCGTTTGCGGTTGCAGAGCGGTGATTCTTTATATATAGAGTCATCATCCCTTAGCTTGGATGATCATCTATGTATCTTTTGTGTACATTTGATGTCTTTATTTCCCTGAATATATCGTAGCCCAAATGGATGAAACTAGGTTTGGGGTCTTCAAACTTATTCAATCTTCACCCGATGTGCAAGTCGATCCATGTGAAAAGATGTTCTGAAGTCGAACATGGAAAGACATCACCTAATTACCAACCAATGATGTAAGTTATTAACAGGCACGAGAGGAATCACCGATAATGATAATGACCCCCAAGGTACTATAGTCCAATTCATGTGGTGTGAATATATGAGTTGATGTCGACACCACATAAAATCTTTCGTTCGAAGGCCATTGATGTAAATCGGAAATGAGAAACTTGCCATTGAGGCATGCAAGCTTCAAAGTACTAAAAGGGTTGTTTCTAAGTCAACTTCTTGGATAATGTGCTAATGTCGACAAGTGACTCATTGTAGGAAGGCCTTGATGTTCCCACATCTACGACATGAAATGAAGCAAATGATTTTGTGGAGGTGAAAACGGTCTGATGATACAAGGTTCAGGATTGCCGGTCATGAAAAATGGACAGTGAAGGTATTGCAATGGATGAGGCGTTAGCTGGGTGGTGAAATCTATGAATGACTTCTCTTGAACATATCGGCGACACTGAAATGGATTGGTAGCGTTAACCCAAAAATATGGATGGTATGGAGGACCAATGGTGATATGATCGGTGAACAGAATAACCCAACCCGACTCAATCATGGCGATGGAGTGAAAGTGTCGTGTTCAAGAGCGACTTGCTACCCAAAAAACTTCTTCAAGTTTTTCTTCCCTTTTTCGCCAGTCATTGCTGACTAGTACCTCTTTCTTTTTTTCAAGCTTGAGGAGGATAACATATGCTTGTTCTATAATTTGTCCTTTAGGCAAACATATCGCTATTTTTTAGTGAGTCTAGCAACAGTGAAACTCGTTCTTGTTCGAGTGGACAAGTTTGTCGCTATCATTTTAACGAGTTTAACAACAAAGATAACTCGGTCCTTTTCATGTTTAGAGAGTTTGAAAAGGGATGAGAGGAAACTCCTATAGTCCTTTTTCGTAGCATAATCCCTTAGGTCCGAAAAAGTATAACATAATACGAAAGGAATGACTTTTCGATCGTTTTAGCAAGCCAAAAAAGACAAGCACTCGATCTTTTTGTTTGATAATCCTTCAGGTTCTAAAATATTAAAATTTACAGGAGGGGTGGTGCTTCTCTTTACTCTAACAAGCTAGAAAGGTCAATAGCTCGCCAATCTTTTCATATTTAGCAAGTCTAAAAAGAGCTTAAAAGAAACTCGTTTTTGAGGAGCAAGTGATATTTTCGGGTGGCAGCTTGTCCCAGATAAGTTTGGAACTTCTCAAAACATGGCAGTGAATAGGGTGGCTAACAGAATCACTTGTCGCAGTTGTTCCTCAAAAGGGTAAACAATCAAGTGGAAGCATATGATTGGCCAAAGGAATGGAGGTGATGGAAGAATACAACCAAGGCTCAAAAGGCTGATAGCATGGCAATCATAGAGATCATTTACTAAAGGCAGGTTTATTTTTTAATGAGCTTGAACCTTGTGCCAACATGTGCTCAGTGCTAGGTTTATTTTTTAACGAGCTTGAACTTTGCGGAAACATTGCCCGTGATATTGGTCAAAGATATTCAATTTACCATTTAACACACTAAATTCTTTCCTTGGTCATTCAACCTGCTCAATTGCTTCATCAAATTGATTAGAATTACATGCATATGCCCGAAAAATGAATTAAAAACTAACATTTTACATGAAGTATGTGAATAGCAACACAAAAAGTAGTTTTACCTCTCATTTTTACCATTTCCTTTCGAATTTGGGATTTTGGAGCTCTTGAGTGGTTTTCCCTCTCAAATTTCATCAGCTAATTTTGGGAGATCCAATGGACTATTCTCCGCGTTGTCAGCACCAGGTAGGAGCTAACCCTGACCTCTCACTTTCATTCCATCATTTTCTGATTTTGAGCAAGTTTTTCCTTGTTTATGCGCCCTCGAGGTTTGAAGAATTCATTCTCTTTCCATCGCACCTATCCTACATCGAAATGTGCGATGCATACTGAGTTGGACATTGGCCAGTCAATATGCATCTCACCTTGCTCAAAGGCAAGGTGTGATGGACACAGAAAGGAAACTTTGCACAGTGATGTTTCATGAAATTTTTGCCTATTTTTGCTCAAATCAGGATCCTAATTTATCTTTTGTTTGTGTTTCAGAGATTTAGTGGATCAAGATGGTCATTACATGACATGAACATGAACATGAATAAGAGGACATGATTGCCTTACACGACCAGGGCATAGTTACTGCATTACGAAACTGTGGTTTGCTCAAATTCTTCCGCATATCCAGCATGAGGCAACAAATTAATTTGTTTCAATATTTTCTCGATGCATGGGATCCGATCAACCAGGTATTCCAGATTAGTGGCAAATTTATTCCATTGTTAGTCGAGGATATCTATTTTTGACGGGATTACTGAGGCATGGTGCCCCTACCTCACTATCAGGATCTGCCCACGAGGGTGAAGCTGTGAGGGATTATATTCGCCAATTTTATAGAGATGGATCTCAGCCTAGTAGGGACAACAAGATCAATATCCGAGATGTCATTGTTCAGTCCTTAAGGACCATTTTTTTCACCTTTGCTAGATTGATTGGTAGCGCGGCTCTCAATTTGGCCAACAGATTATATATGTAGTATGCCCTGGAATGCCTGGAACCAAAGGTATTCCATTGGTGTGAGGTATTACTTCCCGTTATAAAAGAATAGCTCTCCAAGGTAAAGAATGGAAGATCCAAGAACTTTGGATATGGTTCTATTTTGACTACTTTCGCCTTGGAGAGGATTCCATTTATGTAGCCACAGTACATTTCATTAGGGTTGTTAGCACCGAGGGAACCATAGATGCAGAGATAGGTTGATCTCATGGCCAGACATGCTGGTCAGTCATAGATTTCTTTCTCTAATGCTTCCTTTGAGTGGTTCAACCATCAAGAGATGGTTTTTGCGAGCAGTGGAGTGTCATGGGTAAAATGACTTGACCATATCTTTGCTTATCAGTTCTTTAAATGTTTTAGTGCTTTTCAAATGTTATCAAGACTAACCAAACTCATATATTTGTGCAGATGTTGGGCCAATGCAACCAGCAGCGCGCCCAAGGGCGGCAACTGACGTTCCAGCAGGAGAGGCTATAGGGAGGGCTATCCTTCACGATCTGGACATAGCAGAGACCCTTGTAGTGATGCGAGATCAGGTCGAGGGCCTCACTCTTGGTATTCCAGATGTGAGGACCAACGAGTTACCTTTGAGATTACAGCGCCATACTATTGGCATGTCGAGTTGATGGACTAGGCTCTTACGTATGATTGCATAGGTGGTGACATGTTATCACCAGCATCATTAGCTTAGGATGCATTCCTGCACTCACTTTTGAGTTTTTTGTCATTTGACCGATTTTGTCTTGGAAACAAAACATTTTGTAAAAACTATAAACAATTATATATTTTTTATTTTTGGAGTTTAATATTGGTTAAGTTATGTGATCTTGATGCAAATGTTAATTAGAAATGATTTTCTTTACAAATGCTGCAAATGTCTATCTAACACATAATTTGCTAATGAATCAGTTAATGTGTTTAGGTTTCTAGAAATGTGTTGATATTGAATGGAATGAAACTGCCTTTCCAAAATCCTAACTCTTAGGAACATACGATAGATAGCTGGGTTCCGAACAGAATAGATGCCAGTAAGTTGTAGAATGACGAGTTGTGAATCTAGCCTGACAACAAGTCGATGTATGTCATGTGAAACAACGTCAGAGAGAAGCTCCATCAACACATTGTACTCAGCAATGTTGTTCATTGATTGACCAATACATATCCCCCTAAAACTCACTAACTCGCCACTTGGAGCAAAAATGGCCCAAGTTGTAGAAGATAGGTTCCCCGTTCTATGACTAGCTCCGTCAGCGTATCCAATGAATGTTTCCAAAAGGTTCGACATCTGCAACAAATGTAAAGTGGATTACCTAACCAAAATGACAACTCTTGACGAAAAAAAAATGTAACAAAAGCATAACTATAAAGATATTACTACACTTAATCAAGCATAGTAACACTTAAGATACAACCCATTTCGGGGTTGAGACAATGGAATCCCCATTGTAATCTACCAGCTTGTAGGCTCCTTTTACTAATACCCATTTAACAATATAGGGGCCCATCCATAATGGTTCGAACTTACCTGCTCCCAATTTATCAGAGTCCTGATCTTAGAGTAAGACCAGGTCGCCCTCTGAGAAAACACGAGGCTTGACATTTTTGTCAAATTGCGCTTTGACACGTTTGTTATGTGCTTCATTAGCCAACATGACATCATGCTAGGTTTCATCCAAGTGGATTAATTCCAAGAAACAAGCCTCTTCCTCCAAAGTTTTGGGAAGTAGATTGATGGTGAGCTTGAGAGATGAAATTTCACACTGAATCAGTAAGACAACTTCCAGGCCATACACCAACTGAAAGAGTGTGAATCCGGTCGTGTTTCTTACCGATGTCCTATATGCCTATAGAGCTGAGTACAGGATTAAGTGCCAATTGTGTTTGTGGACTCCAATCATCCTTTGCAACACGCACTTCAGGACTTTGTTGATGGCCTCAACTTGTCTATTAGCTTGCAAATAATATGGAGTAGAATTGTCATGGGATGGTCCTAATTTGGCAGCCAATTCAACTATCATGTGATTGAAAAAATGCGATCCATGATCTGTGACTATAGCCTGTGGAACACCGAATCTAGAGACTACATGATTGAAAAAGAAAAGAGCAGTCGTTTCGCTGCTGTTGTTTAATGTAGGCATCACCTCAGCCCATTTTTTAAAATAATCAACAATGAATAGATATACCCATGCCCCCTGGCCGAGGTGGAGTTACATGTCATGAAATCTATGCCCCATTTGGAGAATGGTCTAACAGTGATTACTGGATGCAGCGGTGTAGGTTGTAATCTGGTTTTGCGGTCGAAAATCTGACAAGCATGGCATCTTTTGACTGCAATTATGCAATCTTTGAATATTGTGGGCCATAAGTAACCAGCTCGTAAGATCTTTTGTACTGTAGCGTAACCAAATTGATGCCCCCCGCATGCACCTGAATGACAATCATTCAGGACTTTTTTGGCCTCCTCATGTGTGAGGCACCTTCTTAGAATTGTATCGATACCACGACGGTAAAGTGTATCATCGATGATCATGTAGTCTTTTGCTCGGTATCGAGTACGTTGTTGTTCATAGCATGAGGTATTATGCCTAAATGTTTGGGTTTGGAGATAGATAAGTATATCTCTATACCACGGATCGCTTGATGATGTCAAAAACAAAGTTTCATCCACGATTGATGCTTTAAAGGCTAAATCGTTGGACGACGATAGGAGGTCAGAAAGCAACTACGCAAAGACTAGAGATTTCTTTGATTTGGATTTTGTGAATTCTAGATCAAACTCTTGCAAAATGGCTACCCATTTTGAATATTTGCCCCCTATTAATTGACGCAACAGAATGTAAGTCATAGGGTTGCAATTTGACAAAATGGTAGTTTTGCGAAAAAGTATATAGTGCCGAAATCTTTGCACTGCTTGAACAACTGCCAAAGCCAGATTTTCAACATAGGAGTATTTTCTTTCTGTATCATTTAAGTTGCGGCTTAAATAATACACAGGATGTTCCATTCCATTGTCTTCTTGTACTAAAACCATTGCGATGGTTGTATCTGTAGTGGCAAGATACAGGTTAAAGTATTTTTTATAGTTAGGAGCATACATTAATAATGCTTTTACTAGGGAACCTTTTAAAGCATCCAAATAAGCTTGTGCAACCTAATTCCAGTTGGAGAGAACTTCTTTTTTCAAAAGATGCATAAACCTTTAGAAAGTTCGGCGTAATTTGGAATGAACCTCCTTAGAAAGTTTGCTTTCCCTTGGAGTTTCTAAATCTGAAGAAAATTTGAAGGTGGAGGAATATAGATGATTGCCTAAACCTTACATGGGTCAAGTCAAATTTCATCCTTAGAAACTACGAATCCAAGTAACCAACCAGAACCAACACAAAACACACACTTGTGTGGATTGAGTTGTATCTTGTAGTGTCGACAACAGAGAAATATAGCTCTCAAATGCTGCGGGTGATCAGTCCACTTTCACAAATGAGCCGGTAAATCGTCAAGATATGGCTGAATGATGTGTTTGATGTCATGGAAGGCATAGTTCATTGCCCTCTGAAAAGTTGCCCCTGCATTCTTTAGACCGAACGGTAATTTATGGTATGTGAATGTGCCCCATGGACATATAAATGCAGTCTTTGACTGGTGCTGTGGGTGGATGTTGATTTGATTGTATCCGGAAAATACATCCATGAAGGAAAAGATTTCACATCTGGCACATTCATCAATTATCTGGTCAATGAAGGGTGTAGGGTAGTTGTCCTTTGGACAAGCCTAATTTAAATCCCTGTAATCGACGCACACTCTAATTGTTCCTTACTTTTTCATCACAGGAAAAATATTCGATACCCAATCTGTTAGAGGAACAGGGGAAATGAAACTAGCATGTAGAAGTTTTCCAACTTCCGCCTTAATGGCAGTGGCTTTCTTTGGGTGTACCGATCGAAGCCATTGTCGTACTGGTTTGACATTTGGATACATCTTAATTTCATGCTCAATGGTACTTGAGTCAATGCTTGCCATTTCTTCATATGACCATGCAAAGACATCTCTAAATTTGCGAAAGAGAGCACAATATATTTCCAATTCTGAAGGAGAACAAGATTTGCCAACATGAATATTCTCCACAATATTAGTTTTGGTCGAGATATTAATGGTGATAGTTTCCTCGATATTGGAGAGATTTCACTTGGAATCCACCGTATTTATAGTATTTGATAGAAAATCAAAAACTGAAGGATGATTAAGGTCATTGGAATAATCTTCGTTGTTATCTTGAATATGGGAATGATGGTGGCATTGTTCCCATGGTGCCTCTCCTATCATCATTGACTAAATGATTCCTTCGTTTGTAGAATGTATACAAGACCAAGGATCGAAAGAGGTGCCATATTCTAAAGACCTGTCTATCCAAACACTTGATGAGTGTTGATTTGGGTTTATCGCCCATGCCCAGAAAATTGATTTCTAGAACAATTCTATAGGACTTGGGGACAACACCTGACCATGATCCACGCTAACAAAAGGGTCAGAGTTCTTATTAATCTTTGATGATGTAGAAGATATCATTTGACAGGTCTCCACTGTGGCCACTTCCGCCAGATTACTTGGAGGTGGGAGGGAGAAAGTACCCATTAAGGAAGGGTCTTTTAGGAGGCCTACTTCGACATTTTGAAGCATTTGAGAGTTTCCATGGATCAATGGAATGCTTCCAGTAGCTTATGAACTGTTGGGGAGAAAGGTTAGCTGGTCAACGATTGTAATTCCTCCTTGGAAGGGAAATGAAATATTTTTGAAATATTTTGACACAACAGCAGTGATGGCGTAAATCCAAGGTCGACCCAGTAAGATATTGTAGTCAAGGTTTCCATCAATTACCTCGACTTCAATTTCTATTGTCTTGCCCCCTAGATCAACTTACAAGTTACTTAATATCCCATATGGAGTGTATGTTCTTCTGTCGAACGCTTTTAATGTTGTTGATGATTGCGACAAGGGTGGTCAACCTAAAGTTTCCCAGCAACTCATTGACATAATACAGGTAGATGCCCCCTCGTCAATGATTTTTCAATGAATAGTCTTGTTGAGGGCTTTTACTTGTATAAGGAAAGAGAGTTGTGCTGGTAACTGAGGTTCATATCCTTTATGGTTAAAGGCCTCAAGATTTGAATCTGTTGGTCAATCCCACCTATTGCTGATAATAAAGCCTGCTTTTGGGAGGGGCAATTATGCAGTACTTCAAGTGTCGACATAGCGGATGGCGATTGAGCTAGATCCTCCACTATATTATAATTTTATGTTGTGTGAGCACGAGGATTAAATGTCAATTTATGTACTACTCCCTTTGGCAGCTTTATAGTTAATTCAGGAATGATGGGTGGCACAACTTTTGACGAAGTTGTTGTCAAACTATTGGGTTGATCTGTAGCCTTGTTGTTCAACATCTGTGGGTTCCCATAATCTTTATTCCTTGTTGATATTAAAGCATCATTTTGTTGTTTCACAATGGACAACATAAGCACTTGGGACAGGGAAGCATCATCGATAGCAACCAGATTAGTTTCTGGGTTTGGAAATGGATCAGTCAATACCGCCGAGGTACTTGAAGTTTTCAAGAACATTGTGACCTTAGCTCGATGCGGACAATCTTTCATCCAATGGTCTCCATCACATATGAAACATGGCTAAGTAGGTTTCTTTCGCCCAGTAGGGTTTCCAGAAGGTTTCTCAGGAGTCGAATCTTCCTATTTCTTCTTTTTGTTTTCCCCTTTCTTCTTGCCCTCTGGTTGCTTTGGTTCTTTGCCCTTGTCATATGACACGACATTAACCTTTGAGGCAAGAAGTTTGTCATTTTCTTTTTTACTGGAAACTGCAAGGGCTTTACCAGATGGAGCCTTTGCGGTTTGCGTACTTGAGGTGCTAATCACGCCATCATCGGCATGAGAGTCCCTATTTGATTTAGGAGGGGGAGCAATGGAAAATTCTAGTCTGGGAGCGTCAGGGATTTTGTCATAGAGCATGCCGGACTGAGTACAGATCAAGTCTAAATATTGTGCACAAGAAATGACTTCCTCTTCAGTGATAACTCCCCACTTGGCCACATATTTTGTAATATAAGGTAATAATGACTTAATAAACCACTCAACTAGAAGCTGATCAGGAACATATGTCTTTACCATTTGACGATGGTGTCGCCACTCATGAATATGATCAGATATGTGAGTGATTGTTGTCTGTTTAAAATTGGTAAGGAGCTCTATTCCCGTTTTGTACCTTATGGGTAATTGAAAGTGGGTTAAAAAGGTAGTGGCGAGGGTGTTGAAATTGTCAAATGAAGCTCTAGGAAATTCAATGTACCATTTCGCTTGCTGGACCAGTTAGCATTCACTGAAATAGGTGAAGCCTGATCGAATCATCATTGAGGGTCTTAGATGAACACCACAAATGAAAATTCATTACGTGATTCAATGGATCTTCACCCAGATTTCCATTGAATTTAGGAATATCACAGGGAAGTTTATGAGGAATCATTGGCCACCAAGGGGCATAAGAAATTGGATCATTTGTCAGCTGGTTCAGATCCGGTAATTCTAAAGTTGCTACAAAAGGCAACTGTTGATTCAGGTTTGGCGAAGCATACCCAGGATAGGATGGGATTGCCTAAGCAGTAGGTCTTTGCATACCATCATAATGTATCTGATGCTGATAACTTTGATAAGTTAGATTTTAAGCTTTTGTGGTTGTTTTTTGAAGTAGTATGATCCGGATTATCCATAGTATCATGTTCATTCTGTTGACATTTCAAATCCCAAAGGGGGTCCATCATCAGGACTAATTTTTAGAATATGATTGATAGTTCCTTGAGAGAAGAATCTTGCGACCAGAGTATAAATAAATAAATAAACCTAAATCTTGGTAAATTTCATATTGAAGCCAACATATGAATATTATAATAATTTAAATTTAATTATTTCAATTTTGATTTTAATATGTAGATTATTAATCATATTTATTTCCTTTCCATATAAGTTAGTTTTATTGTTTTAATTAGTTATTATTTCACTTTTTTATTAATTATTATAATTTCTCTTTTTATTTTGTTAACCAAAAAATATTTAATTAATATAATTAAATTCCTAAATTAATTTAATTATTTATTTATTTATTTATAATTTTTTTTTTTTAATATTTTTTTATTTAATACAATTAATTCCTATATTAATTTAGTTAATTAATTCATTAATCTATAATTCTTTTCTATTGCTTTCATTTTTATTTTAGTTAATTAATCCTTAGGAAAGAAACGTTATTGTTTAATTAATTCAATTAATTAGTTAATTAATTTTATTTATTTGATTAATTAATTAATTTACTTCCTAATTTTGTTTTATTTTATTAATATTATTTTCAATTTTATTTCAATTTTTATAATTTTTATTTTATTTTATCAAATGTTAATTAATTTTGTTTTTATTTTTATTTTTAAACTAATTTAATTAATTAAAATTAATTTATTTAATTATATTAAATTAATTTAGTTAGTTAAATTAATTATTTAAATTAATTTAATATAATCAATTAAAATAAAATAATTAGTTAAATTTATTTATTTATTTATAATTAATTCATTAATTAATTTGATTGATTGATTTAATTAATTAGCTTAAAATTAATTAATTTATTAATTTTATTAATCCTCTAAATATCGAAAACCTATGATACTATGCTTCTAAAGGTTTTGAAGGATTTATTTGTCTAATCAGGGGAAGCCAATTTCCACTAATCTCACTCTCGTTGTCCCTGTTGTGGTTATGAGGAAATTTCATAATTTCAATGGCCTCTCTCATTTTTCTTTTTTGATAATTATCCTCTCTTGCAATTATTTTAACGTCTTCTAGACACACATGATGTTTGGTTTTGGATGAGTGTTCTGCAAGGGCTGACGTACGTGATCTCCCATTCTTTATATCAGCTCCATGCTCTTTAAGTCCTATTCTTAGAGACCGACCAATTTCCCCAATATAACTCTTGCCACAAGAACAATCAATCTTGTGCACACCCTTGAGTTGTTGATGATCGATGTTATCCTTGACTGACCTCATCATTTGCCTTATTGTTCCACATGTTGTAAATTGAGTGTTTATGCTATTCTTTTTTTTTTTTTTAATTAATCTTATCCGTAATCCCTTGGATGAATGGAAGGTATACTTTCCCACTATTTTCTTTCTCTTTCTTGTTTTCAGGAGGATTCTTATAGAGGACCTTATCCTGAGCTCTTCTTATAGCTTCTTTAATACTAAACTCTTTGTATCCTAGGTTTTTAAAGACCGAGGTTAAATGCTCAATTTCCTCATTCAGGTGATCAGGGTCAAAAATCCTGAGAGCCCTAACAGCTAGAGTGTTTAAGATGTCGGATTTTTGGGATGGATGATGGTATGAGTTAGCATGAAGATAGCTATCAGTATGAGTCTTCTTCCTATAGACGTAGTGCCCCAAAGTTCCATCCTCTTTTCGACTAATAAGAACATCAAGAAAGGGGATTTTACTGTCCTCTTCAAGCTCCATAGTAAACTTGATTTCAGGTGATATAGAGTTAAGATGATTGAAAAACTTCTCCAGTTCATCCTTGCCATGAGTCCATTTTAAGTTTGTGTCATCAACAAATCTTTTCCACCAAGATGGTTTCAATGGGTATGAATCAAGGGCTTTTCTTTCAAAGTACTCCATGTATAGGTTGGCGATGATAGGTGAGAGTGGAGAACCCATGGCGACTCCCGATATTAGTCCTGATGATGGACCCCCTTTGGGGTTTGAAACGTTGACAGAAGGAACATGATACTGTGGATAACTTTGATAAGGTTGATGGGTATAACCATTATAATATGATTGTTGGTAACTATTTTGAAAATATAGTTGTCCATTACCTGTAAAGCTTTGTTGCTCATGTCCCCGGTAAGCTTTCTAGAATTGCAGTTGTTGATATTGTACCAACCATGGTTGTTGGACCATTTGATGTTGTCCAACACTGAATGTTTGACCAAGATGAGGGGTGATAGTACCCGTTTGAGCCTGAGTCGCTCCAGTTAAGGAGTCACTAATCTAAGGTTGTGATTGAGCCGTGGAGACAAGAGGCTATTGTATTACGACCTGAGAGACTTGAGGTTGACATATAACAGGCAGTGCTTGTACTTGAGACACAGTCACAATAGCAGGTGTAATGGGAATGTTCGACATAGGTTGATTTGGTTGCATTGAATATACAACCTTTGGTTGTTGAGGCAATATTGGTACCCAACCACTGGATGCAATTCCAGTTTGACCCAAATTTTGTTGTGAACTCTCATGGTTGTTCTCCTGGAGAGAACAATGAAAAGGCATACTGCATCCCATATGGCAGCAATCTAGTGTGCAAAGGATAAATTGGTCTTTGGAGACTGGACTGCCCAAATTTATATTGATGTGAAGGATCAATTTGTTGAGTTTCAACATAAGAAATTCCAGATAGGATTTTGGATGAACAAATAGGAACAGACCATGTTATTGAAAGAGTCCTTGGGTAGACTCCATCTAGTGGTTGAGAACTAGTTGGGACAAATGGTATACCAACGATCATTGTCAAAGTAGCAGCAGGAGGCTCTGTTGTTGTTGTATCAAATGACACGGTCCTAGATGTTGATGCTTGTTCAGACATATTTAGTTTATCCAAAATATTTCCTAGCAATTCGATAGGAAATTGTGATGAAGGGTGATTAAAAGAACTAACCTCTATAGTAGAAGGATATAGGTGGATCCTAGTTCCAAAACGCAATGGGGTACTGGATGGAAGATCCTCTACAATCTCTTTTATAGCAATCGGTCCAGGTGGAAGAGGTAGACCGTCAAGTCCATAAAATATTTCTGGAGCCAAAGAAGGTATAGCTCCTAAAGTGAAAGACATTGGAGGGGTGACACCTTCTAAATTCTGGAATTCAACTTCTAGATGTTCAGGTAAGTGAACTTCAATTTCTAGATCAACTCTAGATGGAACTGGTTCAGGGATAGAAGTGTTTACCATTACACTAGGATCAGTTCTAATGTCCTCTTGTAACTATGGAACATCTTCTGTAAAGGCAGGTGTACCAAAAATAATTGGAGTAACTGGAGTCTCTTATGATGTTGAAACACAAGTTCCAAATAGACCAAGAGAATTCGACTTAGTTAAATGAGACCATTTTGCCTAGAATGGTTTCATTTCCAGAGTCAAAGACAGTTGACTCGCTAGTCTTTGTGAACAAAGGGGTTTTTATTGACTTTCTTCCACGATTGCGGATCACTTGATCAACTCAAAAAATAAAATGGAAAAAGTTATTCCAAATTAAACAAATTTTATAACGCTTTGACGCAACTTGCTTTTTCAATTTGTAAGAGTCGAGAAAAAGCTAAAGGCGACTCTAGTCGCCTTCAATTTTTAATGAGTTTGAAGCGACAAGTGCTCAGATGGACCTTTTCTTTTAGGGAGTCGAAAAGGAACGAAAGTGACTACTCTGGAAATCTAGACAAAGGGATTACCAAACCAATTGCAAAACTGCAATATACGCCTTGGTGGTAAATTAAAGAGAAATTACCAAGTACTTTACGTACGGCAGTCAATCTTCCTGAATGTTGTGTTCAGTGCATTGCGATCGATGGGGTGGCAGACACAGATTCCTAAGGATAAAGGATATCAACCTATTATGGTCTCCCAATATATACTCGATGGTACGGGGAGCACAAGTCCATACTAGCACTTGTCATATCAAAGAGGAGGAATCACCCAACCTTCAATGAAAACGATAGTTACCAGGTTTTACGATGCCAGAACATGTCTCTAGCCTAGACTTCTATATGTGTTGCATTAGGTTCCAAAGAATTTTTATGTTCATTGAGGTTTATTTTAGATTTGATCTTTCTTAGAAGTTTGTCTTTCAAGGTTCACCACGTGATGTAGATGTAAAATTCCTAAATATGCAATCTAAAATGATAAACAGTCGTTTGTTTTCTTTTAGCAATGAAAATCCTAGCTACTAAGGAAAGAAAAGTACGATTCTTTTAACAGAGAGCAGAGAGCACACAATAAATGAACTTTTCCTAAATCATTTTCTACATGCAGTCTAAATGCAAATGCACATGCATGTATTTGTTTTTCCGTTTTCTTAATGTGAGAATGCCAAAATGGAAAACTAAGTATAGATTTGAACTATTTTCTTGAAAGTGACACTTCAACAATTTCTTTTCAAAATGAAAGGAAGACTAAAACAACACTTTTGATTTCGAATGGAAAACTACTTTTGACACTTCAAATATTGACAATTCAAATCAAATACAATGACAAAAGTACAATCAACTATCTAGAAGAGGAGGACTTTATGACACTCTTCTTCTTGACTCAAAACGATAGTTACGACACTTTTGAATCAAAAGATGATAGTTCGATTAAGCTACTCTTGACAAATGAGGACTGTAAATGATGAAAATACATAAAAAATATTCACAAATCCTGATTAATGGAGGTTGAATAATGTAAAGGAAGAAGGCTTCAACAATGATATACTGATCATAAACAACAAAACTACTGAATAGAGCTGAAAACAAGGAGAAAAAACCAATTCCTTAGGAGGAAAACAATATCATTCAATCATCGCACCTGTCCTTAAGGGAAACAGGGATGCATCTCACCTGCAAAACACGGGAGGTGCGATGCATACATTCTACCAGTTACAGACAGTGCGATGGGCCAGGGAATGAAATTGAGTTGGTTTTTACTCAAAATTTGCAGCTAAGTTCAGTTATTTTAGCTAAGCTATGATAGACAATAAAAACAAAGTATAGGGGTATGATATTAGGAGCTTATTGAGCTACCACCAAGGCACTTAGGATGTTTGCAAGTCAGATTTTTAGTTCATAAACTAATGTGGAGATTGACTGAAGCAACGTTGATCTACTTTTCACTTGCATAGCAAGTGCAATTTGAAGGCTAGCTGGCTTAACTTCAGGCTCCATCTGTAGTTTATAAAGCTAACAACAATAACAAACAAACTAACTAATCGCTCCCCAGTGGAGTCGCCATTTTGTTTCTAGGAAAAATAGTGTCTTTTCAATCTGCTAGTCCCACTAAGATGGGTAGCTATCTTAGAAACAAACAATCAAAGTAATTTGTGATTTCCTTTATGTATGATAGATAAGGGAGAAGCATAGAGCACCAACCTGAATCCTTCGCTTGGGTCCTTGCTTATTTCCTCTCTCCCTTGATAGAGCTTGCCACTCCTTTCTTACTTGTCCCGCTTTAGAGAATACCTGTAGAGGCAAAGCAACAAAACACCATCAAAGCATAG
This sequence comes from Pinus taeda, assembly GCA_000404065.3. Classification (NCBI taxonomy): domain Eukaryota; kingdom Viridiplantae; phylum Streptophyta; class Pinopsida; order Pinales; family Pinaceae; genus Pinus; species Pinus taeda. The sequence continues at coordinate 156,576 of APFE030490524.1, forward strand.
AGATCTATAATACCATAAACAATGCATAATTAGAAATACATTAACCATACAATTGCATTCACAAATAGCAAGATTCACAAATACACAAGAATATGGAGGAATACTCAAATAACTTTATTGATAGTAGAAGAGAGGATTACAACCCAGCTGTCTGATCCAGCATGAAAGCCTTCTTCACCTCATGAAAAGCAAGATCACCCAACAATACAATGTCTCAAAGAGAAACCAACAACATTTCCTTACAAATTACAAAATTCTAGCCTCTAGATATCTCAGATGAGGGATTCATATATAGATGTCCTTCAAGGGGGTGAGTCAACTCTGGGTTTTTGATTACTGTCATTTCGCTGATAGTTCTTGGTTCCACTTGGAGATTTCTTTGATCTCTTACTCATCCCTAGGCAAATTCAGAGAGGCAAGTGTCATAGGAGAAGTTTCTAGAACATTCCATGAGCATCCACTTAGCAAACTGTCTCTGCCATTTGTCTCTTCTCACTCATCGCACTCCATAGAATGCTCTTTCATTATGTATCACACCTAGTTAGTATAGCAACTAGTATTCATCACACCTTGAACATGGAGCAGATAGTATGGTCCAGTTTTGGCTAGTTCTGAGTAGTTTTTCAGGTGGAACTTCTGGGAAATGATGTAATGAGTTGACCATGATCCTTTAGGGTATGAAACAAAAATTTTAGGGATTAAAGAGCCCTTGGTTTATCGACATATATGATTGGGGTTTCAGTGCCCAAATATGTCTATAAGAACCATAAAAGTTGTTTTTATTAGGCTAGTGGCTCTCTCAATGTCAAATATTTCTCTAACTTTTGTATCCTTTCATTCAATCTGTTTGACTTTTGTGTTTCATTCTTATGCACGATTTGAGCCAATTTATTTTCATCCTCTAGTATTTCTATTTGTTATTTAAGTCTATTTATTTCATTTGTTTGGATGGACATATTTTCCATGGCTTTGATCATTTTACTTGCTTCATCACTAGGATGAGTTGTTGGTGTTGTTGAACCTGTTGTTGATGTAGTTGCTAATGCAGTGGGAAGTGTTATAGTTGTTAGAATCAGTCTTTGAAGCCTTCCATCAGTGATCAAATATGCTCTTACAAAGTGCTTTTAGGATGTTACAGTCAAATTTTGTCATTTCAGAGCATCTTCAACTAAAATTTGGTCACTAGGTATTTGGTCTAGGGTTTGTTTTCACTCCTTTCAAAGTTGTCCAAATGTCAGTCCATGTCACCATTCAACTGAGGATACCATCATTCAAAAGTTTTTCATCATCATGTTAGGTTCCAACAGGTCATTTTACGCCTTGTTCATGCTTTAGTTGTCCCTAGGTAAGGTTCATTTCCCTCTCCTAGGGTTTTGAAGGTAATTTCTCTTGGATGGTCAAATCATCAGTAAAACTTGTATCCTAATGTTCATACACCTTCCCCTATCCTTAATGTACCTTATTAAACACTTCCCATCACTGGTATCCCTCAAATTCCTCATTTTCACACAAACCCTAGTTTCTTGCTACAATTTGACAATTTTCTAGGTTAGGCATGTGTTTTGCACTTTTGGACCTCTTCCCCTCACTCAATCTTTGAAATTACACTTTCCCCTACTTCCTAACATCCCTTCCTACTTTCTTAAATTTTCTATAGAATTTATAATCTTCGTATCCCCTTCATTTCACTTCATTTCGACAAATCCCCTGTTCCGCACATCAGGATAGGTTTTACTCCAATGATGTTTCTGAGAAAGAAAAGGTGAATTTGGGAAAACTGAGAGAGGTTTTTGTCCAAAATAGGCCAAGTAATAAAACCCTCATTCACTTTTTACACAATTATCATGGTTTTAGATAAATTTCAAAAATACAGTTGCCTCACGCGAATTGATGCACCTCTGAAGTGACCTTGGGAAAATCAAGATTTCTCCTAGCTTGGCTTGCCTAATGACTTGCTTGATTAGTCAAATGATAACTAGACACAAAGATATTTCCAATTATCTATCATGAGCTAAATTTGGAATTGATAAAGACCTTCAAAAGTTGACTGCAACAGCTCTCTGCCTTTAGGCTGCCTAATTTTGCACATTTTGACCAGTCTCGGGAAATTTGACTTTTGACAGGGAAAATAAACTCCAAATTGAAAAATTCAAGTTGTGTTGGAAAGTAGACTCAATAATCTTTCCAAATATCTATCCTGCACCCAATTTGGACACCAGGATGGCCTCCAAACGTCTCCTGCAAAAATCACAACGCACCTAGGTTAGAGCGCGACGCATTGAGCCAGTGCGATGCATTGGGTAGTGATTTACAATGTATTTTTATAACGGGCGCGACGCATTGAGGCAGCATGTCACACAGGACTTCAAGGCCTAAAATCATTCAAATCTTCCTCCAAAGCTCCCAAAATTGTAAATTCCTTATTGCCCAAGTAATTTCACACTCCAATATGCTCAATGCATGAGTTTGTCTCAGTCTTCTTAGTGATTTAATAAGGAAATATTGAAACCCTAGTTACTTGCAGTTTGATGAAAAGAAAATTGCATAGGATTTATAAATTGCAATTTTTCTGCTAAATCCCACTCCCATCATTCTCACTTACTCATTCCCTCACTCCCTCACTTCATTTTCTCCCTCCCTTTTCATTTATATTTACCCTTTCCATATTCCCCATATCCCTAAACTACCAACCCTAAATCCTTAATCCCACTATCCCAAACCCTAATCAAATATCCCTAATCCATAAACGTTATTCCCTAAACCCTTTCATTCCCAAAAACCCTATAGCTAGCATCAAATCCTCCCCTCACCAATCCCACTCATCCATGGAGCTCAAAAACATAAAGAAAAACCTGCAAGCTACCAAGAGGAGGAAAACAAAGTTGACAACACTTGAAAGGGAAATTCAAGCTGATCGTGAATCTTGGCTCGAGGTGAAAAACATGCACTTGGAAAAGATGCTGGAGAGAGCCAGCAAAGAGAAAAATATGTTGAGGAACATGGCATACCACTACTTGGCGAAAAATAAGGTGTGCCAAGCGAGAATTAGGACTTTTGGCTAAGGTTTCCTTAGCCCAACATAGAACATGATGCAGGACACTTGGCCCAAATTTCAAGAAATTTGGGATACTTTTGGTCAATTTTGAAATTTTTGGCCTAAAAAACAGGTTTTTCTGCCTGATGCGTCGTGCCACTTGGCGCACGCTTTTGCTAGAGACCTCCTTTTGATGAAAAATCAACATTTTTGGATTTTGCATGGAAAAATATAAATTCCCTCACATGGCCAAGAAAGTTTGACAAGTTTTGAGCTTACAAAAAGGTCAAAAACACCTCAAAAATGACCTTTCTGCCCCTTTTTGGACACACAGGAAGCAGTTTTGGGAGAACTCCATTTTTGAGGGGCCAATGAAAACCAAAGTCAGAAATTCTACTTGTTCTAGAAAGTAGATAGGTAGACCTTTCCAACAAGCCCACTTGGAGAAAATGTGGTGCACGGTAAGGTCTCTAAAAGCAGCTACAAAAAGGCGCTACGCATAGGGAAATCAGCGTGACACATAGGATGAAATTTGCTCATTTTGGCCAAAAAATCTATGTTTTTCGCTTAGTTTCTTCACAGTTTGACTTTTCTCTTTCTAATAGTCAAACTCATGATGTAATTTAATGTGAATTGATGGATTTTGATGTAATTATGCTAAATTTTCACTCATAGAGGTAGATTCATCATGAAAAAGTAGTGTGCAACTGAATGAATCAATTTCCTAGGTTTTAGAGGCATGTTGTTCCACTGCTTACTTTTCAGTTCTTAGTTTAGATCTTCTTGAAACAGCTCCTAAACTCATGAACTCGACCCCTGTAGCATAGCATGAGTTGTTTGATGCCTATATCTAGTAGTTTTTCAGTCATTTGTAAAGGTTGGACTCTTGTGAATGCTTTGAGCATTATTGTACATTCATTTTCAGTAGTTTGACAAAGGAATTGACCAGGGTTTGCAACACTTTATGGGATTCTTGTGGTATCTTGATTTGGTATTGTGTTTCCTTCTATAATTGTAATTTTACATGTGTTCTATGTATTCCATCATCTCTCTTTGCTTCATCTTAACTAAATCAAACAAGGATAAAGGTAGAATCCATTGAAATTGCAATGCTCTACCTAGGGTTTGTTTAGTTATTTATGCTTTCAGTTGTTTGAAGAGGATCCATGAGATTTTCATGCCCTTTTCAACTTCTCACCAGTATTAAAGCTCTCCATCTCACTCAATTTGAAGTACCAAACCATTTTCCTACCTCACCCCATAGAGATCTCTGCAAAACTGAGCCTCATTCCTCGGATCCAAATTTGCCTTTCACATTTGAGCCAACAAACCAAAGTCAAATTCAATCAAACTCTTTTGAACACATACCTAGCCTAAAATCAGTCTTCACATCAAGTCATCTCAAGCCTCATTGATCATATTTTGTTGAGATTGACAAGGAGAGAGCCCTCTCCCGACCTGGTAGGGCTAGCTACCAGGTTAAGCGTGGTTTGATGTTACCCTAGATACTACCTTTCTTAGCCTGAGGTAGATTTAGGCCATAATGGTAGCTACTGGAGCTACTGTGGACACTAAAGTTGCCAAATTAGAAGGAACTGTTGTAGTAACTATAGGAATAGCAGTGATAGTAGTTGCTTCCATGTTGGCCTCTTTCTCTTGCACTAACTTATCCATCTCATTCTCTATTTCTTCTAATTGAGAATTTAATTGGAGAATAAGGTCCATCATCTCTTCTTTTTGGTTTTGATTCTATAGAACTTCCTTGATCTGTGGATGTTCAGAAGGAGGCAATTTTAGTTTCTTCTTCAATGCTACAATGTCCTCATTCTTCTTTTTTATGAGATGTTCTGCTGCCTTGATGCCATTTGGATTATATCCAATCTCAATAACCAATTCTTTTAGTGATTTAATTATGTTATCCTTTGCTTGTGAGGATGCCTTCTCTAGTTTAAATTGTGTTGTGATATTCTCTAGAGAAATTTTTAAGTTTTTGTAAACTCATAGCTTTGTTGGTCATTGTTGAGTATATCATTTCTCTTGCTTGCTTATGAAACTCAATTTGATCTATAGGATGAACATTCTTGGCCAAAACTTCAAATTATGTCTTTTTGTAGTCTATTGATGACTTAGGATGTTGTATTGTGGGTTGCAAAAAGGTCATCTGCATCTTCCCTATTTTAAGATCAAAAGTTGAAAGTAACCTATTCTGGCCACTAGGAGTCTATTTGAAATATTAGGCATAGGTGTCAGATTTTAATGCTTCATTTCTCAACTTCATTACTTTATACGTTTCATTTTTATCTTTTTCTTTATCCACCAGTTTGCTTAATCATGAGACTTCAATGCTACGCTGCTTTTGAATAATTTGAGTATTAGAGGTTGAAGGTTGATGAGTTTCCTCTCAAACTGTTGGAGTTGTATTCTCTTTAACCACTATATCTGTACCAATGATATCAAGCGTATCAACTGTCTCTTCTTGCTCATTTATAGGATTTAGCTTGGGCTTCTACTTGTACATAATTTCAAATATGTCATTTGTTGTATCCTTGTCTGAGCAAGAACCTTCTTCTCTAGTCCTTTTTTAATTTTTGTCCTGTAGGGCTGAAGTATGCAGAATGGAACTAGTATACATCTGTTTCTCCATATCTATTAAGGTGTTTTCCAACCACTCTAACTAGTTGGTATTTTTTTCAATCTCTAGCCTAGACTCATGCATAAAAGGGCCCAATTTAAACTTGAGTCTTAGTTTGTTTATGACTCCTAAAGGATCATACTGCCACTTGAAACTATTATTGAACTTCATTTCATGTAAACATTTTTCTACTCCTTCTCTAGACTCCCTATTATTGCAGAGAAAATGACCAAGCTAGTTTTCTATTTTGAACTGTGTTTTCTTCCTGGTTGATAAAAAATTCACATCATCTGAATTTATGATTTGCCTAATATACTCTAATTCAAATATCCTCATGGGGAGATATTTTGGCAGCTTATAGGGAGTAAGCTAGCATCCATACACCCTCATTTCAGTGTGGTTCTGGTATAAATATTGGTCTCCTATTCTATTGTGTTTGGAAAGCCATAAAACTTTCTTTATCTCATCACTGATCCTGGGTTGATTGCTATTTCTTAGCATATTAACCACTCAATGAAAAATTGCATCAATGAAATCCTTGTAGCTAAAAACAATGGAATATTTTTGGATTAAGTGTGTCCAAAAGATAATAGATCTAGGATTGCCCTTAGTGTCCAGCTTTTGGATGTTAACTGGAAACCTGTCTAATTGGAAATAGAGGAAGATATGGAACAATAATGAAGAGTATTTGAATACTCTTTCATCTAACACTCTGATCAATTGATGATGGATTTTGTCTGCTAAGAACTGGGAAAAATTGAAAGTGGTAGTTGGAGGCTTTCCTAGGAAAAAAAAATAGAAAGGAAAGCAAGTATAGGCTCATCTACATGTTCATCAGTGGTATATCCTGGAATACAAGACAACATGGTTACAATATTTTTGTCCCTCTCAGAGAAAATGGTGGCAGAGTATGGAGGACTATCTATAGGAATATGAGCCTCTTCTAGGATGAAAGTCTAAAACAATTGAGATCTCTTGGGATGGTCCAACTTTAAGTACAGATCAAGTAGGTTTTCAATAGAAAATGGGGTTTCATTAGGCTTTGGTTGGATCTACAACATTTCATTTATTGACTCTGCAGTGATTGTGAACAACATTTGCTGGTTAAGAGAGACTATGGCTCTTTGACTTGGTATATAGTAGAGTTGGCATAGGTGGATGATTTTAGGGAACTGGTATACCCGTGGGAACAAGTATTTGGGTAAATTTGATTCCCATAGATGAATGTCATCATTCTAGTTTAGGAATTTATCTTTACTCTAGTAGTGGAATCTTAATAGATGGCTAGGAGAGGTTGTATCTTTGATCTGGAAATCTCTGTCAGCCAATGGGAGGTGGTCAATATCCAGGTGAGGGGTTTGCATGGGTTTTGCATTCAGAATTCTTTAGGAAGCCATAGATTCATTTATTTTATTGAATTAATCACTATATGTCTTAATGGGTAAGCTTAGGACCTCTAGAATAGTGCGAAAGGTGAATACCATCTGCAGAAAAGGGTTTTTCGGATGCACAGTGGCTTTCTTTAGTTTGGCAAGGCTTTTAATTAGTTCAATTGATTATCCTATTATAAATATTGTGCAAAGCTTAAGTACAGGGCCTTTTTGGTACTTTCAAGAATACCTGGAAAATGAAGATTTGGTATGTAGAAGGGTTATGTGGGAGCAGCGGAAGCTTTCTGAGGCTTCAAGGTTCTTTATGCTGCTTCACATTGGAGTCTGCAACATTTTCTATTCGTAAATGGGCTTAAATAGTTGAGCAGAGTTTCTGGGCTTTATAATTGGTTGGCAGAGGTTCTTTGCAACAGAATAACACTGAAAAGAATGGAAAGGGTGGCTTTTTGGTTTTTAACCAACAGCAGTTAACCTTTGGGTGCGGTGTTAATGTTTGAATAGTTGGTGGTTTCATCTTACATGGGGAGGGGGTATTATGGTCCATCGCATTTCTTTTGAGTGGTAGATGGTATTTTTTCCAAGGATATGATATAACGTGGGGCTACCACGTAGCAAAATGGCAAGTGGGGAAACTGTGAATCTCGCATGCTTTTGACATATTAATAGTCAGACAACCGTAGCGCACGATATGAGTATGGGCCATTAGATCTGGAGGTGGGTGATCAGAGGGTTATCACGTGGCAGAGTTACGAGGGATGAGTCGGGATGTGGGGTCCGGTTTTAATTAAAATGTAAAGGGAAGTCATATATGCGATGGGTATTAATAGAATGTAGGACATGAGAGGAAATATACTAGGGATATAAGTTAAAAGGGTATCAAGGATGATTTTTCAATAGGGCCCAATACATCATTTAAACTTAGGATAAGGGGGTTTTAGTGGGTTTAAATGAAAAAGGGAAATTGATAAGGGGAGAATGATTTTTAAAGGGAAATGTCTAGGGAAAGGTGTGAAATAAAGGGAAAAAGGGTTAAAATGAAGGGAAAGGGTTTTTACAATGGAAATGTGTTAGAATAAGAGGAAATGAAAAGGGAAGGGTCCTTTGGAATCAAGAAGGGGAAATTAGTGAGTGAGCTTTAGTATTCAGGCCTAAAATTATATAGAACTTTTAGGGTAAATACCCAAAGTAATATATGATTTTTGTGAATGTCCTCTTTCTTTGATAATCCCTCTAGGGATATAAGTTAAAAGGGTATCAAGGATGATTTTTCAATGGGGCCCTATATATCATTTAAACTTAGGATAAGGGGGTTTTAGTGGGTTTAAATGGAAAATGGAAGTTGATAAGGGGAGAATGAGTTTTAAAGGGAAATGTCTAGGGAAAGGTGTGAAATAAAGGGAAAAAGGGTTAAAATGAAGGGGAAGGGTTTTTAAAATGGAAATGTGTTAGAATAAGAGGAAATTAAAAGGGAAGGGTCCTTTGGAATCAAGAAAGGGAAATTAGTGAGTGAGCTTTAGTATTCAGGCCTAAAATTATATAGAACTTTTAGGGTAAATAACCAAAGTAATATATGATTTTTGTGAATGTCCTCTTTCTTTGATAATTCCTCCTGCACATGAAACATAGGATTAAGCATGATGAAGGTGCATTTGAGCTAGCAACCTTATGCATTCCAAAACCTATTTTACCTACCCTTTATTTAGCCTAGCATTTTCTCTTCATTTATTGGGTGCATTTGAGCTTTTTGACCCTCTATTTATTTTTCTTTGATAAGCAAATTATGCAATTCTAATCTTGTAACTTCCAATGGCTCAGGTTAAATTGATGCGATCATTATTATTCTCTACCTAACTACTAATCTACTAAGATTAAACAGTTTGGCTATATCTTTCTCCTCTATCTATCAACATGAAATTTAAAGCATGAATGAATCAATATTAAACTATTTGACCATCATGGATTGTGGCATTTTTAACAAGCTGCACACAATCTTGTTTTGGAAAGAAAAGTAAAAAGTAGTGGCATTTGAATTTGCATCACTTTCAAAATCTATTTTTTATCTCTATTGGTGGGGTTCATATTTTATTTTCTTTTTTGATTCCTTTCTTTTAGTCCTTTGATTTTTCTTTTAGGACTTACCTCTTTACATTTTTTATTTTTAATATGGGAAACATTTTGCAGAAAGGAAAAGTATGTACGATATTACAAGATTGATCATAGTCAATTCAAAATTATGAATCCTATTATTATAGGACCCTAACATGTGCAACTATAGGAATCTTATAAATACCAAAAATACCCTCCACTCTAATTATTCACACAAAAAACGGGTCATAAAAAGGAAAATAAGAGTGTATATTTAGGAAGGAAAACATTTATCCAGGAACTGATCTCAAAGGCAGAAAACGAACAGTTAAGTTCTCAAAGGGATGCAAGGAAAACATGGCCACAAAAAGTTGTTATTACCATACCATTCTAAAGCTAGTGAAAATACTCCCAAGATTAAGCATCCAATTCAAGAACAGCAGGGAGAAGCTAGTAACCATAACCTTAGGATCGAGGGACAAGGGGAAATTGAAGGGGGACATCAAAAACTTGAAACAGGAGAGCACCTATTGGTTTATCAATATCCAGATTTAGGCAGTGCAGTGAAACATCTAGCCCTAAAGTCGCCTGAGCCATCAATTTCACCTGCAAGAAAATCACAAGAACAATTTGAAGAACGTTTGTTATAGCAAGGATTAGAAGGGTTAGAAATGGGGGAAAACAATGACAAAAACACTAAAATAGATGCTACTGTCACCACCTTTGAGTTCCCAATTGGGGATATGATAGGGAAGGCTCCCATGAAAAATATTCCTTTATCATCCCTACCATCCTTTCAAGGAATGGCTATGGAAGACCCTAACACCTTCTTATTCGAATTTAATGTCTTATGCTGGAGTTATGACTATGTTTCAAATGCTCAAAAATTAAAATTATTTCTTGCTACTCTCAAAGAAGCATCCCTAAGATGGTTATTGGGGTTAGTCTTTGCTTCTATTCGAAAATGGAGCGATATGAAGGAGACATTCTTATCGAAGTATCAAGACTATTGTAGAACCAGGGACTTAAGAGAAGAAGTATTCAAGATGACACAGGAGGAGGATAAGAGCCTGGAGGACTATGTAGAGAGGTTTCACTATAATTTACAGAGGTTTAAACATATTGATTTAGATCACAAGATCTTGAAGACCATATTTATAAGAGGAATGAGGGACGACTACCTTGATACCCTAAATTTACTAGGAAAAGCGGACATCTCTCAAGAACCATTCGTCAAAATTGTAAAACTCTATCTAAGATACTCTAGAGGATCATCAAAGGGAAGAAGCACAATCTAAGATGCCTCTGCCTGAATAGAAAAGTATTCAAGTGGAGGAGTAACAAAAGAAGAGATCACGAATTTATTAGAAAATTTCAAAACCGACATCCTCAATAATCTATTTGCCCATATATGGACAACACATATCAAGAAGACATAAGGAGAAGTTGATACACCTCTGGCTGTGTTCTATCTAAATTGCTAGAAGAAACAACTTGAGGTAGTGTGAAATGAATAGCATCAGCTTGTGCAATATTTGTAAACTGGAACATTCTACAGGTCAATTTTTGGAGCTTCCCAGACTGAAAGTAGTACTTAGAGAATCGAGTGAAGAAGTTCAATCCTTTTATTTCATCACTTATGGAGACCATGATAGCCATGACCTCTAGGTATGTCCCAAGATTTTTATTCTTTTAATTCGTGGAATAATTCATATAACACTTAGCAATATCCATGGAAATATTGTGCTCCTTCTCTAGCACAGTTTCCTTTGCCCTAGAACTAGTGGTCCCCCTCTCCCTCTATTCAATATCCTCCATCTCAACCATACCCTTGGAATCATAACTAGAGGGGGAATGCCCATAGTACATCACCAACTAGATTACCAATGCAGCAACAGCTACAATTTCCCCCATTCCAAACTCCTATTTCTATACTACCTATGCGACCCCAACTACCTGAATAATAAAGTAGCCCAAAGCATAGAGGCTCCCACTACCTTCGAGACTTACCTTATCACTCATGTTGGACTTAATGAAATTCAACTACAGTCAGGTAAAGTAATTAAACCAAATCACTCCCCTATCATTATCGAGGAGGAATGTGAACCTTCTAGAGGAGGTACAGTAGATCTTGATGTGGATGTTATACCCATAACAGTCAATACAGAGAAAATTGTTATGTCTATAACAGCTAACCCAAGAAAAACTACTACTCCTATAACAACCAACTTGGGTAAGGCTGATACACATATAGCAGCTGATTCGACTGTTATGACTCAAAATCCTCTATATCCTCAGAGATTAACTGAGACTAGAATGACTTCACAACATGAATCCAATTTCCTTAGGGAGTTGCAAAATCTGCACGTACGAATTCCCCTGCTGCCATCTCTTAAAGAAGTACCTATTTATCCCAAAAGAGTACGAGATTTGTGCATGAAGAAACCTCGAAGGAAGCCTAAGGACCCTTCTACTATACACGTGATGGGGAAATTGTTTGAGTTAATGTCTTCTCAGCCTCTTCTAACCAACTATAATGATCTGGGAAACCCTACAGTTATTGTCTATATTAATGACCAACCCATAACTAATACATTGATTGATCTTGGGGCTACCATTAATGTGATGACAAAGGACCTCTTTACCACCCTAGGGCTACATGGGCTTAGACATATGCCTACTCTACTTGAACTAGCAGATAGGTTTTGTGTTAAACCCGAGGGGGTATTAGAAGACATAGTAACCACAATAGCTTCCTGGAGGAATCCGGTTAACTTTCTTATCTTACAGACCAAATCCAACCTGGGGGGACATCGTTTGCGCCTAGGGAGACCTTGGTTGGCCACTCCATATGCATCTATAGGATGTAGATATGGATCTATGATGATCTCAGATGGCTAGGCTACAAATAACCTTAATCTTTACACTGCAAAACCGAATATGCATTTGAGCAATCCCTGGTGGGATGAATTTTAGCCCAAATCAGATCTTTCCCTAACGCTCCTCACTCTGGGCATGTAGGTTTTAACCCTGTACAGAAATTGCCTGCATAAGAATTCTAAAACAAAGAAAATAAACAATGCGAGAGCATAACACATAAAACACATATGCACAGAGATTTTCCCCTGGATCCCAAAACCGGGACTACCAGCTTGATTTTCCATTATTTTCCTTTCAATGTTACAATACATATTTAGACATACCGAAGCATCCAATACCATGCACCGAGTACCATCACGTCCAAAACCATAGGTAGGTTCGCCCAACCTAATACAGGGTCCAAAAAAAATTTTCCCAGGGCGCTGCCCCAAACCCCCCGGACAGGGGAGGCTGCCACCCCCCCTGTGACCCCCCGCTACGCAATCGACGCAACAAAGGGGGGGCTCCACCCCCCCTCTAACCCCTCGGTTCACTACGTACGTTAGTCATGGAAAGAATATAACACAACCCAACAATCTCCCACTTGTCGTTTTCTTTCCGCAGGGGGCCACAGGAGAGCTTAGTCATTTTTCCAGCTCTGAAATGCCCATTGTTTCTCTACACCAAGAGAACTTCTCACAGCTCACGGATTTTTTCAATGCATCTGCAGTATTCTTCAAAGTGTCCACCTTTACCAGCAACACCTTTTTGTCTTCTATCATATCCCTCACAAAGTGATACTGAACATCAATGTGTTTTGTCTTCGAATGATAAGCAGGGTTCTTTTCCAAGAAAATTGCACTTTGGTTGTAACAGTCTATCCTTATAGCTCCCTGTACTAACCCCATAATTGAACACAATCACTGCAACCAAACTGCTTCCTTGCTTGCATGAGTGGTTGTCATGTATTCTGCCCCTGTAGTTGATAATTCCACTACATATTGTTTCTTACTCATCCAACTGACTGCACCTCCAAATAGGTTAAACACATACCCACTTGTAAATCTTCTCTGATCCAGATCTCTAGCCCAGTCTGCATCAACAAAGCCATGAATATCCAATAGTCAGTCCAATCCTGGTCTTCCTTGGTAGCACAAACCATAATCACTAATGCCACGCAAATACCTGAAAACCCGCTTCACTGCTGTCCAATGCTCCTTCCCT